>NQII01000576.1:304990-373226 GCA_002778355.1 Clitarchus hookeri
GTCTTTTTAATATTTACTTTTGTATGTCATATCTGGGTAACAAAGCTACCTATTTAAATCGAACTTTGTATAGTTACAGAGCATCGTGCAAGAACTAAATTTTGAGACTGATATTGATGTTGCTAAAACATTTTGGAAGATAGCGCCAAATAAAAAATAAAAGATTTTACATTATATAACAAAACTATTACACTGATTCTCACCCAATTTGGCATGTCTGTAATACGATGATAGGCCACGTAAACGTAATTAGTTGATCTTTATTAGGTACTCATTTTCAAAATGGTGGCCAAACTAATATGTTTAGTATGTCTTGTACATTTGGCATATAATTTAACAAATTTCTAACAATTTTTAATTATGGAATGCTCTATGACAAGCATTATATATTCCTGCACATTGCCACTTTTGTCAGCAATTATGTAAAATAGCACCATACAAATAATTAAAGTTTTTATGACATATCTCGAGAAAAAATTAACCGATTCCTACCAAGTTTGGCGAACTAGTAGTACTGAGGCAGACGATGTTAAATGGTATGTTTTTTTTTTTGGCCGAAGTATAAACTTAATCGTAGACAGAAACTACAGGTATACTAGAAACTGCTTTTTTGATAAAGATTTTTTACAATTTTTATAAAATTATGTTTTCTTCTAAATAAGTTCATTATTTTCTACCTGTAAAATAATATTGCTGTCCTACTGGAAAAATGTAAAATTTGTTGCCATTCGTGCAATTTTCATGATATTTAAAATTTCATTTAGTACTCATATTTTGTTCATATAATACTTTGATTTAATCGCTGGTGATGTGTTGTTCCAGAGTTAGATTAACNTAAAATTATGTTTTCTTCTAAATAAGTTCATTATTTTCTACCTGTAAAATAATATTGCTGTCCTACTGGAAAAATTTAAAATTTGTTGCCATTCGCGCAATTTTCATGATATTTAAAATTTTATTTAGTACTCATATTTTGTTCATATAATACTTTGATTTAATCGCTGGTGATGTGTTGTTCCAGAGTTAGATTAACNATTTAGTACTCATATTTTGTTCATATAATACTTTGATTTAATCGCTGGTGATGTGTTGTTCCAGAGTTAGATTAACACAGAGATTTGCTTTCATTAGATACCTAACTGTATTCAAACTATTTCTAACATCGTTCTACAAACTCCCACTTTCCAACTGTGTTAACTGAATATACGTGAAAAGCGTTTTGCAGCTAAGGTAAATTTTACTCATTTCGTACTATCAATCAAAAATGTATTTGTCTGTAAACTGTTATTCTTATTTGTTAACCCCTCCCTGGAATGTGACATGTGGTTGGTTTACTTTAAACTTGTCTAAAACAATTTCGCAGAATCACGCCCGAAGTGATGTTCGAACATGTAATCCCGGCATCACCGCCACGTTCGGTGGTGAGCAATAGTGGGTTAGTTCTTATTATACTGGTCATGCATTCAACTCCTGCCGTATGCACCGGGAATATTTCCTCCTAGGCGGTTGTTCATCCGCTTTCCAGACAAATGGATGTAGAGTTCCTTAGTATGGTATTTACCAATACGACACCCAGTAGATAAATATTCTGGTTATCATGGTCACACAAAAAAAAAATTGATTACTATTACCACCTTCGCGGCCGGTGCTTGGAGTTCGCAAATCTTTCAAGTTGCCTTGAATGGAGTTTCTGGTTAGTAGTGAGTGGTATCCGCTGTGGCCTCTACGAAGGAACGCAGGTAGAGCAGGTAGAGCGTGCATCTGGTCGATTATCTGCTTATCATTCTCAATTGGCAAGCGAAAACTCGGGTTCAGGCGTTCAGCGTAATACGAAGCAATGCCCTTGAAGGACCCTAGGAGGAAGATCCTTAGAGTCTTGAATTTATTTTTATAGATACAACTTATATATACGTATGTTTCTTCATTGAAGTTTTCATTAATGAACGTCAGTATTATTTTCCTTGAATGCACATGATATGGCGACCGGTATTTTTTAAGCCACATCACGGGAGGATAAATAGGATGGTATTTAGTAAGAAAATGAATAAGCATTCGCTTTGGGCAAGGCAAGTGGTTATTCAGTAGCGAAGGAACGGGGGGGATACAGAAGTACCAACTACAACCCCCAAATGATACTAAGTTAGAATATATAAATGTACCTTCAATAGTTTAAAAAATCGGCTGTCAAGACTTCAATGTTAAGAGCCACCCAAATATATCCATTACCCACAGGTAAAAAAAGACTACGGGAATTTATTTAATATGTTAGTCAGTACTGCTAGCGGTAGGTTTAATAAGAGGGGAAAAAATACTATGACATACACTCTAGTATATTTTATCTTTATTGGTAATTCAGAGCGAAGAATTTTGAATATAAAAATACTGCCTTTGTTGCCTGGTTCGACAACACACTGCTGCAGACGCTTGAGGTGCCCTTGTTAAGGTAAACTTTTGTAGTTGTCCTTCCACGACAGTGACGAAGTTCAGGCACGTTTCCTCCCCCAATTCGGTTGTGACTGAAGGAGTTGTATAAAGACGTATGCCAAACCAATAAATCTGGAATCTTTGAGCAGGCGAAGTAAAGGGAAAAATAAAATAGTAAAACAACATTCATATATTGTTATTGTGCGAAACGTCTTTACGACAAGAGAATGAAGAAAATCTGGGAGGAAGTATGTAATCAGATTCCTTTACTGTCACAGTGAATTTCGCTCTCAACGCCTATTACAGAACACTTATTCTTAAGTCTATTAACCATTTATTGTTTTGTGCTGCCGGTGACATTTTTTTTACAGCACGCAATACTAATGGACAAATATTTGCTAGAATTTAAGTGGAAAAGCTAAACAGTTTGCTCGTGGTTAGTTTCTGAGGTGCAGTTGAGGAACCTCTTTAAGGTGTGTTAGGTCTTGCGCTCGAATCGCGCTCAAATTTTTCTTGGCGAAACTTACAGATGGGTTTGGAATTCATTTATCGAATACCTGTAAAGTAGCAATAAAACTCAGCTAAACAGTCTATTTCCTCATAATTTCTATTTTTTTTTTTCATCAAAAACCCTTACATTTTGCCACTGCATTTTAGGTTTCAGGTGGGCACCTATGATTTGCTAACAAATCCGAGATTAAATAAGAAATATTTGTCTAAGCGAGCCATGGGAGAGGTTTTGCAGGATTACGTACGCCACATTGTTGCCAATTGTGCTCAGTGGACTTTTTATTCTTGCCTACTCGCGGAGTTATCTACCAAGCAGAACGTTTTTAAGTTTCTGTAGAAATTTATTTTTAAGAATAGTTTACAAAAATTTTATCTAATATTTTTGCAAAGAACACATTTTTATTTACTGCATGAGTCATTGTACACATCAATATTTTGATAGCTTTCAAGTAAGCACTTTATAGCGATCTATGTGGTAGATTGTCGAGTGCCGTTTTTCACTCCCTCACCATCTACATCTATGACCGGTTAGGAATACTCTATGATACCAGAGGAAAATGGATAGGCCATGAATATCCTTTTGGAGTAAAGGGTCTACGATGGCTCGCTTCCGTCACAATTGTCCCTGTTAATCGGATTTATACTCATGGTCACCACGTAGGCCTATGGTTCAAATTTAAAAATTAATAATAGATACGCTACGTTTGATAGGCGTTCATTTGACAACAAAGCTACATAGTATTGGCGCTGGAACTTGCGCTGTAAAATAAAATACATAGCTGCAAAGAATTTGTAGATTGAATATTATGTTTTAGCGCAATTTCGTCTGGCTCTAATACGTAGACGTACTATAGTTGTATATGTTATTTAAATGCTTATTAAATAAATAGATACATAAATACATCGTATTTTATTTTAATACGTAGTACAGACAATAAGTTTGTGGATGCTCTGAGGCGAGGCTGCCTAAACTCTAGATGCCAGTCAGTCCACGAAGTTATTGACTGTGGTATAGTAAAATTGCAAAAGCTAAAGCAAGAAGACTCACCCCAAATGTCCAAACAATTTATTTTCGCTTTAGCAACAAATTTGTTTTGGCAAAAACGGCACGTGAGACAGTATAGTTTGTTGCTTATATACTTCATTAGCTGTTTTTTTTTCAATAATTAAGACAAATAATTTATCATGGTTAGTGTGTCAAGAGATTTCGATGGTTTCGGGATAATGAAAATTCATATGAAATTATTTTAATGTTCCTGTTTTTCTAAGTGACTTTAAGCGGTATAAACTGACTATAGAATTAATTAATCACTAGTCAAACACTAGTCCTAAGCAAGCGTCTGGTGTTGCTGTCTCGTGTGCTGGTTGATACATGTGATGAGTTTATACTGAGCCAGGTATTACACATTTACATTAAATTGCGAAAACCCAGATTCAAGAGACATACTTATGGTAAACATAAACTTAAATTTATATCAACAATTTAATAAGGACTCTACATTTTTTAGATGAATGAAGGAGTTAATTTTGATAAATCTTTTGAAAGACAGGAGTTAACACAAACATGAAGTTTATGCACAGTCAATGAAAAAGTACCATATGTTTGAAATTACCATGCATCTATTGTACCTCAGCATTAATACTGAATGCAAAGTATGCCTGTACAGTAACGTCTAATTCACTAATTTCTAATAATCTGATCATGCAGAATACCGTACGTCCGTCTGCACAATGCGTGTATTCTTTATCCTGTGTAAATTATGGCTTTCACTTATCATTTTTTTATGTTTACTTTGTACAAAACACACGTGCGTAAATAATGTGGACATGGGTCTCCAAAAATCGAGTTTTGAAATGCTTTCAGATTAAAATATTAAAAAAACTTGCGATTAAGGAACAAATCAGTTAATAGTGATTTGTATAACGGATATCGTATACATATGAAAACGCGGTTGGTTATTGAGTAAATGAGGGTTACTACTCTATGTTTACATAGAACTTTGTTTTGTAACACTTAGACTGTAAACGATTTGTTGAGACAAATTATGAGTCAGAACGTCTAAAGTAGCAGAAAAGGTTGCCTTCTCGGACCATTCTCAGGAGAACCGTTTTCGAGAAAGCCATACCGATATTTCAGAACAGAGAGTAACTAAACAGGCAGGTAACACATAATGCCTCTCTTAAATGTCATAAACTAATCTGTTCTGAAATGTCTGTTATCTGTGAACGTCACAATGACTGTAACGTTGGCAGGCTAATTATCAAACAGTACAGAGTGAAGTCTCTACCAGTCACGTGTTGAAATGATCAGCGTGATGTCATTCATATAACCTATGTTTAAAATTGTAATATCTTACGGGTACACTCAACATTCGCCCCTGTAATTCGACCTTAAAACTCGGGAACTGCTTCTAATCGATCGTCATAGCATACACGAGAAACATTTGGTTTTAATAGCGTTGTTTAATAATTCATGTGATTCTGTATTTTTTTTGTAAAAAACAATTCAACAATTATTAAGATTATTCAAATTCCGAATGCCATATACTGATCATTACGTGTACTATATATCATAACTTCTAACGATTTCTGAATAAAAACTAACCAAAATTACATTTCAATATATAGGATTTAACTTATTAGTTACACTTGCAACATAATTCTGGTAAATTCAATTTTCCAGTTAGTTTTTGGACAAATAGGAACGTTTAAGGAATTAAAATGTTGTACCCTTTATTGAACAAGTAATGATAATACTTGAACTAACTACATAATAGTGAGCGATATGTTACACTCAAGAATGCCAAATGAAATAACCACTGACACACATATTGCGTGATATTTTTTATCTCCTATTTACTTTGTATGATCGTAACTAATTCTGAACAAAAATGTGAAATAACGGGATTAAAAAGAAACCAATGGAATAATTTTCAGCTCCCACTAATACTCACATCCTCATTAATTATGGCAGAAAGCATGTCAGTATAATTATTTTGCTACGTTAAAGAACACTTTTTCCAGGCACTCGCGTTAACAAGCGGCGCTTTGAAATAAATTTCTTCTGGAATAACTTTATTATTTAATTTTACGTTTTGAATAGTTAAAAAACATTTGTATACGAGTTCAAGTATTAGCCAAATTATGAAGACGCGAGCGCAAGATGTTTCCATCTCCTAATCTCAAAACATACGGAATACATTAGCAATAATATGAATCACATGCCTTTATCTTTGTATGCATGACTGCCTAAAATCAAAGTTATACTTCAAATAGAATACACCGAACTAATTTCAAGTCAATGTTATTTATCTTCGTTCAAAAGCCTCATTTGCTATTTACTACAAGAAAGGTGTAATGTGTTTCGTTATGGGACTTGCTTATATAGCCGAAGAGCCCGATTAGCAACTTTAACCTTCACCACGATCTTGGACGCCGGCCACGTCGGAGTTGTATGATGTTTACCTAGACGAAATTTNCGGAGTTGTATGATGTTTACCTAGACGAAATTTGAATATAAACTCTTAGTGTACTTGAACACAAAACTCCACGAATAGTCTAGGAATTCTATATTTTTTCCAAAAACCTTAAGTTCGAAAAAAAAATATTGTTCTGCGACTGCCTTATTTTATTTCTTTGTTAACATTAATTGATTCTTTATATATTATAATTAATAAAAAGAAGTTACCGATACAGCGAATGAGCTTACTTTCCTCTACATGGAAATATCGTTTTGATAAAGTTCTTAAAAGCATATACGGTAGGTAGGCCTTCACGTATTGTTGACAAATATCATTTCAGATGGAATAAAAAACAAAAGCAATAGTAGTGAAAAAATTATAAAAAGATAAGCGGCTTACCTAGGACTCGAAACCAGGACCCCTCGTACCGTAAGCTGGCATGCAACCTACTGCATTACGGAGGTAGGATTAGGAGCATTAACATCGGTTATATCGAGTCTAAATGTTTTGGTGGACAGGGTTTACTAACCTAAAATATTTACAGGGAAATAATTTGGAAAATCAAGTGTATGAGTCAGTTAAATCATACCAGTTTACATACCCTATAGTAGCACTACTTGTGTGCAAAATTTTATGATAATAGGTTGATTGGTACGCGAGATGTAGCATTAAAGTTAAATTTTATTATGTAGTGCCATCATCACAAATTGCGGACATAAACAGTTATGTATTAGAATATTCTATGTTTGCCATAGCTACTGTCAGCATATAAAGTTATATTATCTGGCACATATGGCATACTATCCTAAAATATTTACACAGATGGGATGTTGAAAATATGTGACAAACCCATTCAGCCATACAAATTTAGATATACTACAAAAGTATAACCTGTCGCCTGAATTTGGTAGGTATCGGTGTATTGTTTCTCGAGTTACGACTTTAAATGTAATTTTTTCATTTGGTGATATCTTACAAAATAGTGGAGAAAAGACACATTTGTTGGTTGTAATAGATACTACAAGCATACCAAATTTCGTTGACATTTGTTACATGGTTTTCTACAAAGAGTATTTGCCATTTTGTAGATAAGGATGTGGCCCACTTAAGACATACCAGTTTACATAGCCTACATAGTACTACTTGGTAGCAAATTTTGGTAGTTTTAGGAATTCTGTTTCTCGAGAAATGACATAAAACAAGTTTTCAACATACAGCTATTTTACAAAATGGGAGACAAAAGAGGCTTTGTGAAGACAGATATGTTTGTTGTAATATGTGTAAAGTTGAAATTGGTTACATGNAAATGGGAGACAAAAGAGGCTTTGTGAAGACAGATATGTTTGTTGTAATATGTGTAAAGTTGAAATTGGTTACATGATTGATTAAGTATAGAATTCTGAACCACCATTTTGAAAAAAGTGTTTGACTTATTCAAACATACCAGTTTCCATGGCCTCCCACATATAGTGTTTGTTTCCTAAATTTGGTATGAGTAAGTTGATTGTATCCAAACACACAACATTTTTTTCTATGTTTTGCTGTTTTACAAAATGGTTGACTAAAGAGACTCTGGATAGACTCATTTCATGTTTGTGATAGATACTACCAGTATACCATGTTAGTATAATTCATAAATGTAGCCTACTAAGAAAAAAAATTTATAAGTCCACCATTTTCATAATAAGTATCTGACCCACTTGAAACATACCACAATAGCACTTTTTTGCCCAATTTGATCGAAGATGGTTTATTTTTCCCGAGATACACAAAAACTATATTATTTTATGTCGCTCTATCTTACAAAATGGCTTATAAAAGAGGGCTCTGTGTGGGTATATAAGCAAGGTTGGAAGTGGTTTTATGGTTTCGTAGATATAGCATACTAAGCTGAAATTTATATTGCCGCCATTTTTTAAATAAGTGCCTGATTTATTAAATCATAACAATTTACATGACTACTCATAGTACTACCTGTTTGCCAAATTTGGTAGTAATCGGTTGATTTGTTCCTCAAATGTGATATAAAATTTTAATTTTTATGCAGCAATATTTAACAAAAATATTAACAAATTAATGTTATTTAAGTATGTACAGATTTAATGTTTGTAACAGATACTTACAGTCAAGGGCGCCGGCAGCAGAGTGCAAGGGGGTGCACTTCCACCCCCCCTGTCAGAAAAGAAAATACGTAGAAAATGTTACTTTTTTTTAATTAAGTTGCTGTTTGAATGAAAACTGATGGCGTCTAGGTTGCTGTCCAAATTTGTTCATCACCTTGTCAATAAATTCAGTATCCTCCTCTACTCTNAATGGCTTATAAAAGAGGGCTCTGTGTGGGTATATAAGCAAGGTTGGAAGTGGTTTTATGGTTTCGTAGATATAGCATACTAAGCTGAAATTTATATTGCCGCCATTTTTTAAATAAGTGCCTGATTTATTAAATCATAACAATTTACATGACTACTCATAGTACTACCTGTTTGCNTTTTTTCTATGTTTTGCTGTTTTACAAAATGGTTGACTAAAGAGACTCTGGATAGACTCATTTCATGTTTGTGATAGATACTACCAGTATACCATGTTAGTATAATTCATAAATGTAGCCTACTAAGAAAAAAAATTTATAAGTCCACCATTTTCATAATAAGTATCTGACCCACTTGAAACATACCACAATAGCACTTTTTTGCCCAATTTGATCGAAGATGGTTTATTTTTCCCGAGATACACAAAAACTATATTATTTTATGTCGCTCTATCTTACAAAATGGCTTATAAAAGAGGGCTCTGTGTGGGTATATAAGCAAGGTTGGAAGTGGTTTTATGGTTTCGTAGATATAGNGTGGGTATATAAGCAAGGTTGGAAGTGGTTTTATGGTTTCGTAGATATAGTGTACTAAGCTGAAATTTATATTGTCGCCATTTTTTAAATAAGTGCCTGACTTATTAAAACATAACAATTTACATGACTACTCATAGTACTACCTGTTTGCCAAATTTGGTAGTAATCGGTTGATTTGTTCCTCAAATGTGATATAAAATTTTAATTTTTATGCAGCAATATTTAACAAAAATATTAACAAATTAATGTTATTTAAGTATGTACAGATTTAATGTTTGTAACAGATACTTACAGTCAAGGGCGCCGGCAGCAGAGTGCAAGGGGGTGCACTTGCACCCCCCCTGTCAGAAAAGAAAATACGTAGAAAATGTTACTTTTTTTTAATTAAGTTGCTGTTTGAATATAAACTGAAGGTGTCTAGGTTGCTGTCCAAATTTGTTCATCACCTTGTCAATAAATTCAGTATCCTCCTCTACTCTTTTCCTGTGAACACTGAGCAATCACAGGCCGCTTAGCCTCGCGTCTCCCATCGTTGAGCGATTCCACGTCTTGACACGTCGTAACCTGCTAAATGTACGTTCAATGCTACATGTTGTTGCTGGAATAGTTAAACCAATTTTGATTGCCTCACATACCGCTGGGTAAAATGGAGTGGCTTGAGCAATTACATCTGCGTATTCAACAACAGATTAATTAAAAACCGCATTATTTGCTTCATTTCTCTTCATCATCTCGTACCATGTGGTAGCCTCGGAAATAAAATTATGTGGAAGACCTCCGTTGAGGTTCTGTATATCTTCTGCTATCGCTCAAAATGCTGATTTGTCTAATTTTCTCATATTTTCTGGGTGAAACTGCATAAGCGAAAATGCTTTCTTGTGTGTTGAAGAAAATCGATTTTTTAGTGAAGAAATAATATAATCTAAGTATGGGATGAATATAGATATTCTGAAAAATTCTTCCACATTTTCAGAAGGTTGATTTGATATGTAAGTCTGTTTTGCTACTACTCAAGGGTGCTTAAATTCAACATCCAGTTTTTCGCAAATTTTGTGAGCTTTCTCGAAAACGACCGCAAACTCCATAGAGGCATTATCACGGTGAGATTGAAGCACATTAGTTAATTTATTTACGTGATCGTGTATTGCCTTTATATTCATATTTATTTCTTGTAATTGATTGCACACGGGTTCAAGTTTGGCAGAATAGGCAGCAATTACTAAAAGTGTCACAATGTATTTTGGAGTAGTTGCAGTCGTGTAGAGCTGATACGCTTTGGTTTTCGTTGTAGAGTTCGGCGCGTCCTGCGAAAGTTCTTCTAGAACTTGTACAATAATCAGAAAGTTTTCAGAAAATTTTCTGATACTTTTGTACTTTGCTGTCTAACGCGTATCACAAAATAGAGGTATATTTGGAACTTTATTCCGCCGCAACGTACTCTCTCTAAAAAAAATGTATAATGTCCTTTGTAGTCCCAGCAGTATTTCTCACTTCACTGACAGTATTCAGGTCATTCATGACAAGATTCAATACATGACTTGCACAGTGGAAAAATAGGGCTGAAGGATATTTATCATTAATAATTTTCTGAACACCACCTATGTGACCTGCCATTGCAGCACACCCGTCGTTATTTAAATCAAAATTACAATGTGGCAGGAAGCGAATAATAGTTTCCGAAATGGCTTTTGCGTTCAATTCTTGTACCGGTACATATCCTATGAATTCTTCACAAATTATTGGTTTTTTATCATCTCTTTCATAACGTAGATAGCGAACACCAATCTATAATTGCTCTGTGCCACTAATATCAGCAGTCTCATCAGCCAAAACCAAAAAAGTCGAAGCATGTTTCACCTCCTCAATTATTTTGCTTTTCAGAACATCGGAACAAATTTCAATCAATTCGTTTTGAATTTGATGCGATATGTATAAGGAATTTTTTTGCTCCTGATTCTAAATGATACTTCAAAATCTTGTCTCCCGAGTCAACTCGAAAATGTAGCAGGTCTTTAAAAACAGAACCCTCGTCCACTTTCCCACAAAGTGGAAGGTCATGTCGCCCGCAAAATAAAATTGTTGATACGATAGATCGAAGTTTACAACGATTTTCTTCAACTTCCTTGTGGTATGCCGTATTAAAAGATTCATGAACGCGTAGTTCCCTTCTATCCATGATATTTTCAAATGTATTAGACGAAGCCAGAGCGGCACAATGCCACTTACGTGTCGCATGAGTCTGTGCAGCTTCATTAAACTTTTTATATTTGAGGCAAGGAGAAACTATAAACTGTCCTTTTAGACCGCGCTGCACTGGAGGCCGAAATAAAACACACATCCTACACATAGGTCTCTTTGCTATAGCTGAGTAGGCTAACCACGGATATGTTGTAAGCCATTCATGTTGGAAAGCTCGTTTAGCATCAAGGTTAACGTCATTTTTTAAATTGTACGTTTTACTAGGGTTCCAAGTATGTCTTAGTAATTTCAAACGTAGATCATCATTGATGTGATAACCGAGGTCCAAACACAACCCAATATCCAATAATGAATTAGTTGTGCTTCTGCTAGTAAAATCGAGTTATGCATCTGCTTGAAAATCTTTACGCGCAGAGCTGGTACCTTTAAGCAAAAATTATTCTTATATAATAAATAAACTAATCAATAAAAACATTCAGAAAAAAAATTACAAATACAGGGAGCTGCAGAAACAACTCCTGAATGTGAAAGGCTAATAAAAAATACACAAACGATTCTAGTCGAAATTTTATTAAACCATCTAAAATATTTATGTTTGCTATTTAGTTTGAATTAATTTTTTTAATTTTTTCTTAATTTTTTTACATACCTTTTTTAAATTATTACTTAATCTTTAAATATAATATTTTTTTAATTTTCACTTAATGTTTAAACATAATTTTCTTTTAATTTTCACTCAATATTTAAAAATAATTTTTTTTTAATTGTCACTTAATTTTAAAACATAATCGTTTTTTAATTTACACTTATTTTTTAAAAATAAAGTTACTCAAATGCCGACCGTCACTGTCTATACATGTCTGAAGCCTCACTCTGAAATTACGCATTACTCTCCTCGTCATCTCTTGTGAAATTTCCGCGATTTCGTGTCGGATAGCAGCTTTGAGTTCATCGATTGTCGTCGGTTTGTTTTTGTAGACTCTACTCTTCAGGTAGCTCCAGAGAAAGAAGTCACAGGCGGTAAGATCGGGTGAACGAGCTGGCCACGGGATGTCGCCTCGCAGTGAGATTAAACGCCCTGGAAACATTTGTCTTAGGACTGCCGTAGATTCTCTTGCTACGTGAGCGGTGGCGCCATCCTGTTGAAACCATACAGCAGGATTTCCACGTTCATTCAGTTTCGACTCCAGGAAGTTGAGTAGCATCTCTACGTAACGATGAGATGTTACTGTAACTGTTCGTCCTTCCTCCTCAACAAAATACTGGCCTATAATTCCAAAGTCTGCTACAGCACATCAAACAGTGACACGTTGGCTATGGAGAGGCCGCTCATGAAGTTGCCGAGGATTATTTTCTGCCCAATATCGAAAATTCTGTTTGTTGACGAATCCTGATAAATGAAAATGTGCTTCGTCACTTGAGAGCACAACTGCGTCTGTTGGGACGTAGACAAATATTAATAAATAACTTTTAATATATATATTAAAATATTCACTTCGTGGGGCTCCTTGCGAAAGGAGCCCAGAGCAGAGTGCATTTGATAGTTGTAATATATACTGCCAACATATAAAATTATGTTGGAATTAAATACATGATTTCAACGATAAACTATACTTGGCTAAGATGCCTATGTTTCCGCCATCTTGAAAATAAGTGTCTGACATACTTAGAACATGCAATTTTACATAATCTGCGGCAGAACTATTTGTTTGCCAAATTAGGTAAGAAACTGTCAATTATTTCCCAAGATATGTCAAATACATTATTTATCCATGTGTTGCTATCTTAAAAAATTTCGGACTAAATATGCTTCGTGTGGATACAGTTGCTGGTTGGAATATATACTAACGGCATACAAATATAAATTGGCATTGATTATGTGGTCTCGACAATATGGCATCTTAAGCAAATATGGCTATATGTCCACCATTTTGAAAATAAGTGCCTGACATACCCTAACACACCATTTTTACATAATCTGCCTGTCTACTACTTGTTTGTCAACTTTGATAGGAATAGGTCAAATGTTTCCCAAGAAATTACTTAAAAAATGTATGTATTCGTGTGGTGCTATCGATGCGTTGTGTAGCTAGAGTACATAGTTGTAATATCTACTGCTAGCATACAATGTTAAGTTAGAATTATTTACATGGTTACGACGATATAACATTCCAAGCTTAGATGCCTATGTGGACGCCATTTAGAATGTAAGAGTATGACATTCTTAAAACATGCAATATTACATCATCTGCCGCAGTACGACTTGCTTGCCACATTTGGTAGGAATTGGTAATTTGTTTACCGATATATGACAAAATAAATTTGCTGATGTAGCGGAATCTTACAAAATGACAGACAAAAGATGCTTTGTGTAGACACAGTTGATAGTTGTAATATCTACTACCATCATACAAAGTTAAGTTCGAATTGATTACATGTTCTTCGACGATATAACATTCTAAGATAAAAATCGCTGTATGGCCGCGATTCTTAAAATAAGTGACTGACATGCTAAAAATATACCACATAACATCATCTGCGTCAGTACTACTTGTTTGCCAAATTTGATAGGAATCAGTCAATTGTTTCCTGACATTTGACAACAATTTTATTTATTCGCATGGTGCTGTATTGCAAAATGGCGGAGAAAATATGCTCCGTGTAGATACAGTTGATTGTTGTCATATCTACTGCCAGCATACAATGTTATGATGGAATTGATTACATAATTTCGACGATATAGCATTCTACGCAAAAATTGCTGTATGGCCAGCATTTTCGAAATAAGTGTGTGACATGCTTAAAACACATCACTGAACATCACCTGCATACGTACTACTTTTTTGCAAAATTTGGTAGGAATTTGTTAATATTTTACCAAGATATTACATAATGATTTTTTTTATTCGTATTGTGCTGTCTTCCAATTGGCGGACAAAAGTGGTTATATCTTGGTATATATGATGCTTGTAACAGATACTTTTAGTAGACAAAATTTGGTCGAAATTGTTTAAATGGAATGGTAGATATACCAAAGAAACCTAGAAAATTTATATGGCCACCATTTTGAAAATAAGAACCAAATCAAGTTAAATCACTTAAGTTTTCTTGACGTTTATTAGTTTTACGTATCTGCCAAATTGGGCGGGAATTGGCTTAATGCTTTTCGATATATAATGTAAAATATTTATTTATTAATTAGGTTATTTTTTCCAAGATGGCGGACTAACCACCATATACATTATAAAATTATTTGTTTACGTGATGCTCTGTCAGGATACAAAATTTGGTTTAAAATGTTTGAATGGTTTCCGAAATATGACATATCACCACAAATTTTAAAATGGCTGCCATTTTGAAAGAAGTTCCCGATGTGGTCGAAAACCTAAAGAGTCAGGTGTTCTTACTAAGTTTTATATGGGTACCACGGTTGGTGAAATTCGGTTCACGTTTTCAAAAATTGAAAGGACACACTCAAGCGAATGCACACACAGCCACACACATGCATACACATACATACACACATTCACACACACGGACAGGAAAGTGATATCATAAGCGTTTCTTTCCTTCGGAACGTAGGCTAAAAACTATTCTGTGGTGAATTGTTGGTAGCATATTGGTGAACGTAACTGATCATATAGCCTGATCTCGTCTCCCCGCCAAAAGCTCGGAATTTGACTGCACTATAACCACACCTCTTCGTGCCAACCCGAGGGAGTGCAGTAGCACGCACATGCGTACGTACAACAACAGCGATAATAGTGATTTTGTTTACTGTATCATCATGAGAGAGTTTTGGAGTTGTTTACAAGTGAAATTAGGAAAGTGGTTTGTCGAATACAGGCATATACGACTGCTCAAATCATTTCATTCTATTTTTCATATTTGTTTTCTGAACAGTATAGATGCCACGGGTGGTTCCAATATGACAGACATTTGTACGCAATTGTGTACATTTCTCAAGTGTCTTAGTTACCAAGTATTTTCTTTCGCAGAGAACATGCATGAAACGGAATTGGGGGAACTTTTGAAACACCAAATTCTCTCTTTATATAATTAGCTTCCAAAACCATGGGTGTAGAAATGTGAGTTTTTAAACGCATATATTGGCTGCAATTCCAATATTTTTTTCAATACTAACTCTTTATATTAATCGCGTGGATTGCGCAAACGTCGTATAAATGCAGAACTTTTGGTCTCTCCGTTGCAAAAAACATATTCTCTCTTCTATGGCCATCGCTTCACCTCATTCTATCGGGGCTACGACGTTTTTTGCTCTTCACTGTCTCTGTATAAGGCCACAGTGAGTCACTTTAACACACCCGCGGGAATCCAGTTCCAGCTGTGAGGACCGAACGCGCACACACGCGAATGGGTATTACACAATGCCCGACCAACAGCCAAGCTAAATACACTACTGGCTAAAAAAGTTACTTTTTTTTACATTTTGTCGTGCTTATTAATGAGTGACAAATTATCAGGTTGTTCGGAAACAAATTTGCCAAATATCACACTGTCAGCATTAAACTCCCCTGCTTTCCATTGTACGGAGCCGATGGAACTATGATGAATGCCCATAAATGATCTAAATAACAGGAATAATTGACGCCATTTTCAGTGCAGGTATCGAAGAATTTCAGAGTTCTGTGTAACATATTGGAACATCTTGACATAATGGGGCGATTTCGTTGAATGAATCAAAACTGGGATATGCGACAGCGAAACATATATATATATATATTAATTGCATGGGTGTATATACAACTTTAGAATGGAAAGTTCTTCACTGGCTTGAAGATTGTCGTGCTTGTGGTTAGAGTCTCCAAGTTGAGGAATGTGAGAAAGCAGGTCAAGTGTGTGTTACGTCGCTTTATATGCGTATATGGAAGCAACTGTGTCGCCAGGGAACTTGCACGGTTGGGTTCAACTATTTCTGAATGCCTACAGCAATTAGAGAAAGTGAACGAATGGACAACTGGATACGACATTAATTGACTGAGCACACAAATAGCTGGCAGAAATCTGCAATAATCTGCAGGCTCTTCACTTCAATGATCCCTTGCTCGATCGCATCGTAACGTGTGATGAAAAGTGGATCCTGTATAACAATTGCAAGCGATGTGAGTACTGGGAATATACTACAGTAATCGTATGTTGTTACAGAGCTACCTGGAGAAGTGGTGAGAAAATGCATATAATTTCTCTCATACTACTCTCTATACTCAATGACTGCGAAGCAATGCGTTCCACCTNCACACACACACAATATACAGGTTGTTACTGGGTTCTGATTTAGAATCAAGACTGAGCCACTTTAGGGTTCAAGCTCATGTTATTTTTAATGTTGAGCTTCTTAAACCAATTAGTCTCACACAAGAAAAGTTCAGAGCGCACAATTTGGAGAGTCTTATTCAATTACCTGAAACTCACCGTCTGACCTCCCTATAAAACTTACTGTGCTCTAAGAGACATTTTTAAACTTTAGTAATCATGTCATTTAAAATTACAGTTAGGAAAAAACATTAATAATAATTGGTCCACCTATTAAGTGATGTTTTTACTTAGNCATGTCATTTAAAATTACAGTTAGGAAAAAACATTAATAATAATTGGTCCACCTATTAAGTGATGTTTTTACTTAGAACATGGTTTTTAGTTGTGATGAACCTCACCTTGCATCAGTGTGGCATTAAATGAGAATCATAATAGCATAATTGTCATTTTCGCACGATCTTCTAGACCACTTCATTATAGTTTGCAACATGTTCCTTTANGAATCATAATAGCATAATTGTCATTTTCGCACGATCTTCTAGACCACTTCATTATAGTTTGCAACATGTTCCTTTATGTTTACCTGATACCATGTTTCTGATAACAACTGTGTGAGTTCGACAATTTTCTACCAATTCCAATACAATTTTATAAGTAAATAACATTACTGAAAATCTTCCTTTGCATATTATATATACCAAAATTATAATTTAGTTTCAGTTATTATGCCTGGCCAAGTTTAGTTTTTACTGTATTACAACATTTAAGACTGGATAAAAATTACTTTAAATTTTGGGCACCTCCGTAAAAAACAATATTGTGTTTATGCCTGAAGTGGACATTCTTAAAATAATGTATATTAAAATAAAGTTAAAAGTAAGAAAGTGTAATAATCTACTACGTTTTTCATTATGAGAGTTGATGTTCAAACAGAGGTTTGAAAATAATATATTCAATAGATTTAACAATTCACATATTGCATTACAGTGCTCAAAACAAGTCTCTATCAATCTTACTTCAAGAGACTAATAAAATATTTTGCAAGAGTTTTAAACTACTTGGAGAGACTTCTACATCCATGCAGAGATTTATGAAAAGTTAAATAAGATTTGTGTCCTGTAAGATTTATGAAAATTTTAATAAGGTTTTATACAATGTTGTGCTAGCATGTATAAGACAGAGGTATCACCCAAAGAAAATAGTCGCTACGACTAAGTTCTAATATTTGTCTGTGATTAAACCAGTGTTTGCATTAAGGTCATTTTAAAATCTGACTAGGTTCATGAAAAGCTGGAAAACGTGTTTGGGATATTACGTATGTGCCAGTACTGATAAGAACAATTTTGATACTCTCCACAAAATTAGATACTCGGTTGCACATCGGAGATGTAGTGGAATTGAAAATTGTAAGAACTCGCGCCACACATTTGAAATCATCTGACGGCAGCACGCGCACCCAAATATTAATAACGACAGTTTTAAAATTTTAATAAGATGCAGTTGATTGTTCGTTAATTTTGCCGTATATCCTTCAGTTCCCGAGAAAATGGCCTTGCTTTGCTAGCTAGGCAATTAAAGTTTATATTTTGCTCCAACTCAAATTCAGGACAAAAGTTATTTTGATCAAACAATTTAAAACGTGCATAGTTCGAGTCTCTATACTGTACTAACAATTTGGTCGGCTTATGTTTTAACATAAAACATCGTAATTTTGTTGTATTTTAATACTCTAATTCATTCCGCATTTTTCTCACACGTAATTATGTTGTACAGATATTTTTGGAGCANTTGTTGTATTTTAATACTCTAATTCATTCCGCATTTTTCTCACACGTAATTATGTTGTACAGATATTTTTGGAGCATGAGTTAATAGGTGTTAATAATTATCTCACACAAAGCTGGATTTTTGTGATTAAGCTATTTCTAAAAAATCTGTTGAATAATATTCTATTTGCAAGCTACTAGATCTTCTAAATTATTATAATAAANTTAAGCTATTTCTAAAAAATCTGTTGAATAATATTCTATTTGCAAGCTACTAGATCTTCTAAATTATTATAATAAAAACAAATACATTTACACTGTTTTCTTCCAAAGACAAAATATGCGGAATAATCGATGTTCATTGTTTTATATGCAATGGAAATAAGTAAATTTGAAATGAAAACTCGAATTTGAAAATAAATAGTGCTAAGAGCTATAGAAACTTTTTTTGTAACATTGACAATTACTTTACTTAGCAGCGATCAAATGATTATTTATTTACTAGAAGTAATGCTGTTCTATGGAATTGTATATTGTATTTTATTTAAATTAAACAAAGTGCTTTTACAGTTATTAACTATAAACTATTACACTACAAGTAAACCTAATGGTTTATAATTTAATGTGCTAAAATTTTCACACATTGATTTATTGCTTTCAAAGTGTAGTGGCAGTGTAACTTAAAATAAATATAAAACTACAAAACTACAAATACTGAAAAATAGCTCAACTAATTAAAGACATTCGTCAGATTCCAGAACATAAGTTACAGTTTGGGTTTGATATTTATGAAAATACTTCGCAACATTTGGTTAGCTGTCACGAACAGCAAACTGTATAGCCTTAATGGTCGGCTGCATCAATATGAACAAATACGAAGGATTAAAATGTTTTAACATTTATAAAACATCCTAGTCAACTATATTTTATATACGCATAAAATTATTACGATTAAATTAGGAAAAATTACATGCATATTATGAATGTTTGTAAAATGACAACAATGATGGCAAAATGTTACCCTAATTTTCTACTGTGTGAATTGTGAATTTGATTGGGTGAGGCAAGTTTGATTTGAAATCGAAAGTAATTTGCAAATTACCGTAGCGGAATGTACTTACTCTGTCTTCCTTGTGATTCTTGTTTTAATAATAATGTATGCTATAGAATAATTGTANCCGTAGCGGAATGTACTTACTCTGTCTTCCTTGTGATTCTTGTTTTAATAATAATGTATGCTATAGAATAATTGTAAATAATTATCTACTTACTGTCAATAGAATTTTACTTATTATTAGACTAATAATAAGTAACATTCTATTGACTTATTATTAGACTAATAATAAGTAACATTCTATTGACTGTGTCTTCCTTGTGATTCTTGTTTAAATAATAATGTNACTTATTATTAGACTAATAATAAGTAACATTCTATTGACTGTGTCTTCCTTGTGATTCTTGTTTAAATAATAATGTATGCTATAGAATAATTGTCAATAATTATCTACTTACAGTCAATAGAATGTTACTTATTATTAGACTATTAATAAGTAACATTCTATTGACTGTAAGTAGATACATTATTAGAGAGATGTAATGAANTTACTTATTATTAGACTATTAATAAGTAACATTCTATTGACTGTAAGTAGATACATTATTAGAGAGATGTAATGAAGATAACCGAAAGCAGAAAGTTCGTAGCTGCCGCTCTCTTATACGGCTGAAATATGTTTGAAGTGCAATACACCGTTANATAACCGAAAGCAGAAAGTTCGTAGCTGCCGCTCTCTTATACGGCTGAAATATGTTTGAAGTGCAATACACCGTTACCAGTAAATCACGAGTGGTAATTCTTTAAGACGGTTAAAAACTTTATTGTTTCCTCTTCATTTCACACGTATACCACCAATATATATCTAAAAAAAAAAAAACTATTTTTGCATGCTTCTTTTTTTTCTGCACGTCCATAAATATTTTTTAATAAAGAAAATATTATGATTTCGTCATGGTTAGAAAATATCAGCAATTTTCCTGTAAAATTTGCAGAATATTTGAGTGGATAGTTTTCGAGTGACGGTGAGTTTAGTTTGAACGTTTTTCGGCCCCGCGAAGCGAGCAAGCAGCGCTGTTGAGTTTCACGCGTATGTGCAGAAGCTGAGGAAGAACGTAGGAGGTGCAGATTAGGACGAGTTTCCTGCGTTACTTTGCGACACCTGCCAGCGCAAGGGAACTGGCTGGTGGTGCGGCAGCCGTGCTCAGCCGCAATACAGCACTGAGACGGTGAGCGCGAAACTAAAAACCTGCAAGTAATTATCTCTGGCAACAAAATTGAGCTTTAACCAAGTAATTTATTACAATACGAAAGGGAAATAGGATCAATTTGGAGTCAATAATAATAAATATTAGAAATTTTTAAAGAATAAAATATTAGCCAAAATGAATGACATTTTGGCAAGTGCTAGAGCACGAGAGCCATGCTTCACGCACCGCCACTGTAAGCCAACGTGTCATTAACGATGTCAAATGGCATTAAACTCACAACTTTGCATTTTCTGAGTCAACAGATTAGGTAGGAAAGAAGGGCAGCTAAGCTAACGTTACATATTTATGGAATAACACAGATCCTTCGCTATCTCGACTGCCGCTGTCGAGACTATACCATTTGCACAGCATCATTGAATTTTTAGACCAAAACAACTTGTAGCGCTATAATCATCCTATGTAGGCTACAGTAAAATAAATAATATCCTTGCCCCTACAGAATTTGACGGGTGTCATTGCCTGCTAGGAGGGGAGGGTGGGAGTAGGTAGGAATTTTTAGTTTTTGCCCCGTGATTGATTGAGCTAATATGATTTGCGTAGTTGTTATATTTTTTGTGCTGTTGCAGAAATTAGTGATCCATTTAATTATGCACTGGAACATTGGTAACTCTCTATTAAAGAGCGAGCATTTACTAATATAAGCATTAATACTACTAATGTTTGGGGAAAAAAAAAAAAGCAAAATGTTCCAATTTTGTAAGTCGTGTGCCTCTAAAATAGCATATTCAACTAATATTCCAACATTATTGATTTAAGCTATTTTTAAACCCGGTCGTTCGTAGTGGTGATTCAGTTTCAGTGAGACCACTAACGGAGAAATAAAAGCAACGGAAATAATTCACTTAAGTAACAAGAAGTTACTGATATAACTAATGAGCCTACTTTCCTCAACATGGGTGCAATTAATTTTTGAATAATTTCTTAAAAGCTGTTTTGGTAGGAACGACTTGAAATCTCTTTGAAAGCAATAACTGTAGAAATGAAACCAGAAACTAATGCAACAGTAGTGNTAGTGGTGATTCAGTTTCAGTGAGACCACTAATGGAGAAATAAAAGCAACGGAAATAATTCACTTAAGTAACAAGGAGTTTCTGATATAACTAATGAGCCTACTTTCCTCAACATGGGTGCAATTTATTTTTGAATAATTTCTTAAAAGCTGAGTTGGTAGGAACGACTTGAAATCTCTTTGAAAGCAATAACTGTAGAAATGAAACCAGAAACTAATGCAACAGTAGTGAGACAATTACAAATACACACATGCCTTACCCGGGACTTGAAACCAGAAAACCTCGTGGTATAAGCTGGCGTGCAATACACTGCATTACGGAGGTCGGATTCGGAGCATCAACATCGGATTTAATCAGTCTATTGTTTCGAATGATAGGGTAACTATCCTTAAAATTTTTACAGGACTTTTATTTTGAAAATACGAGACTGAGCCTTATAAAACATGTAAGTTTACATCGCCCACCGTAGCACTCCTTGTGTGAAGAATTTGATGGAAATAGTTTGTTTGGTCCCTGATATATGAAATAAAAAATCTCATTTACTTATTTGATGCTATCATACAACAAAATTGCTATAAAATAGACTCTATATACGATGCTTCTAATGTAATCTGTCTACATACAAATTTTAGTTGAATTTGGTTAAATTGTTATATATATATCAAATTTACCTAAATGATTTATATTGTGGCCATTTTGAACATCGTTGTCTGACCCATTTAAATTATGTAAGTTTACATGACCTTGTGTAGCATTTTTGGTGAGAAAAATTTGGTAAAAATTTTTATGAAATATTCCAATGCAGTATTTGTTAGTTGATTGGTCCTCAAGACATGGCATACAACCTACATAATTTTCATGTGACGATCTTCATAAATGGAAGACAACGATGTAATGTAGTAGCAATTTCGATGGTTGTATATTGCCATTTTACAAAGTTAAGTTAAAATAGATTACATAGTTTCATTCATATAACCTACAAAACAAAAAGATTTTATAACCGCCATTCTGAAAATGAGTGTGCCCTAATTACAAAAATTAATTTATTATAATGGCCTACCACAGTACATCTTCGCCAAATTTTGTAATAATGGGTTTATTGTTTGCCGAGATACGAGATAAAATCATTTTTTTTATTGCTGGGGCTATCTTACAAAATTGCAGATATATTAGCTTTGCAAATACAAATTTGATGGTTGTAAAAGGTACAGCCAGCATACAAAGTTAAGTTGTGATTAGTTTCGTTAATAAAACGTACTGAGCTAAAATAGTTATATAGCTACCATTTTGAAAATAACTGCCTGAAATACCAGTTTACACCACCTGCTGCAGTTCTATTTCAAAAAAAATTATTTACACGCATCGTGCTACCTTACAAAATGGCAGACAATATATGTTCTATGTACATACAGTTGATAGCCGTTGTATCTACTACCAGCATACAAAGTTATGTTGGAATTGATAGCATGGTTTCGATTATAGAGCATTCTAAGCTAAAATGGCTATATGGCCGCCATTTTGAAAATAAGTGTCTGACATGTATAAAACATATTATTTTACAATTTGGTTTGAATCGGTTAATTATTTACAGAGTTATGGCATAATAGCTTTATTTATTCGTATTGTGCTATCTTCCAAAATGGCCGACAAAGTGTTTATTTGTTGGTATATATGATGCTTGTAATATATACTTTCAGTAAACAAAATTTGGACGGAATGTGTTGAATGGTATGGCAGATATACTCAATAAACTGTAAACCACTNTTGGTAGGAACGACTTGAAATCTCTTTGAAAGCAATAACTGTAGAAATGAAACCAGAAACTAATGCAACAGTAGTGAGACAATTACAAATACACACATGCCTTACCCGGGACTTGAAACCAGAAAACCTCGTGGTATAAGCTGGCGTGCAATACACTGCATTACGGAGGTCGGATTCGGAGCATCAACATCGGATTTAATCAGTCTATTGTTTCGAATGATAGGGTAACTATCCTTAAAATTTTTACAGGACTTTTATTTTGAAAATACGAGACTGAGCCTTATAAAACATGTAAGTTTACATCGCCCACCGTAGCACTCCTTGTGTGAAGAATTTGATGGAAATAGTTTGTTTGGTCCCTGATATATGAAATAAAAAACCTCATTTACTTATTTGATGCTATCATACAACAAAATTGCTATAAAATAGACTCTATATACGATGCTTCTAATGTAATCTGTCTACATACAAATTTTAGTTGAATTTGGTTAAATTGTTATATATATATATCAAATTTACCTAAATGATTTATATTGTGGCCATTTTGAACATCGTTGTCTGACCCATTTAAATTATGAAAGTTTACATGACCTTGTGTAGCATTTTTGGTGAGAAAAATTTGGTAAAAATTTTTATGAAATATTCCAATGCAGTATTTATTAGTTGATTGGTCCTCGAGACATGGCATACAACCTACATAATTTTCATGTGACGATCTTCATAAATGGAAGACAACGATGTAATGTAGTAGCAATTTCGATGGTTGTATATTGCCATTTTACAAAGTTAAGTTAAAATAGATTACATAGTTTCATTCATATAACCTACAAAACAAAAAGATTTATAACCGCCATTCTGAAAATGAGTGTGCCCTAATTACAAAAATTAATTTATTATAATGGCCTACCACAGTACATCTTCGCCAAATTTTGTAATAATGGGTTTATTGTTTGCCGAGATACGAGATAAAATCATTTTTTTTATTGCTGGGGCTATCTTACAAAATTGCAGATATATTAGCTTTGCAAATACAAATTTGATGGTTGTAAAAGGTACAGCCAGCATACAAAGTTAAGTTGTGATTAGTTTCGTTAATAAAACGTACTGAGCTAAAATAGTTATATAGCTACCATTTTGAAAATAACTGCCTGACATACCAGTTTACACCACCTGCTGCAGTTCTATTTCAAAAAAAATTATTTACACGCATCGTGCTACCTTACAAAATGGCAGACAATATATGTTCTATGTACATACAGTTGATAGCCGTTGTATCTACTACCAGCATACAAAGTTATGTTGGAATTGATAGCATGGTTTCGATTATAGAGCATTCTAAGCTAAAATGGCTATATGGCCGCCATTTTGAAAATAAGTGTCTGACATGTATAAAACATATTATTTTACAATTTGGTTTGAATCGGTTAATTATTTACAGAGTTATGGCATAATAGCTTTATTTATTCGTATTGTGATATCTTCCAAAATGGCCGACAAAGTGTTTATTTGTTGGTATATATGATGCTTGTAATAGATACTTTCAGTAAACAAAATTTGGACGGAATGTGTTGAATGGTATGGCAGATATACTCAATAAACTGTAAACCACTNATACTTTCAGTAAACAAAATTTGGACGGAATGTGTTGAATGGTATGGCAGATATACTCAATAAACTGTAAACCACTGTATGGTCGCCTTTGAAAGCAAATAACTAACAAAGTCCAATCACTTACGTCTTCATGGCCTACCATAGTATTAGTTACATGCCAAATTGTGTTACAATTGGTTGAAAGGTTTGCGAGCTATAATGAAAAATCTTACTTTTTTTTAGGCAATTTCTTACAAAATGGCGGACTAACAGCAATATTCATTTGAAAATTTAATGCTTACACGATGATCTGCCATCATGCAAAATTTGGTTTAAATCGGTTGAATGGTTCCAGAGATGTGACATATCACCCAAAAAATTTTAATGGCCGCCATTTCGAAAGTAAATGTCCGACGTCGTCGAAAACTATGAGAGTCAGGTGTCCTTAGTATTTTTTATGTGTGTACCAAGTTTGGTGATATTCGGTTGAAGCGTTCAAAAATGGAAATGGGGAGAGACAAAGTCACACATAAAACACACACACATACAAACACAGTCACACAGACAGAAAAGTTATCTCATAAACCTTTCTTTCCTTCGAAAAGTAGGCTTAAAAAAGAATAGGGACCTTTAATTAATTCTGTGGCTACAGGTGACATGAATTTGCGTTGTCTTCTTGCTTTCAAGAGCAGTTTGACAGGCAGCTCAAGCAGGTGTTGCGATTAGCAAAACTGAACAACGTCGTAATGGCGACTTCTAGGAAGTATGCTATGAAAGAATGAATACAGCAAAATTAACTCTGACCTATAGAAGTGATCATAAAATTTAAAGTTTTGCTCATAAATAGGAAGGTACTCGACGGAAAATAACGCAATCAATGGCCAATTTATTTCTCTCTCTGTCCTTCGGTCCTTATCCCACTCTCACGGTTTCAAGAACCGTCACTTTCACGGTGAATGGTTACACGCACGCTCGTGAACTTCAAGGCCTAGGCGTATTGCGCGTGAACCACTAATTGAGGCGACGACCTTTCGCTACATAAACAGAGGCACACTACATCGTTCCCATTCCATTCTAAGGCTGAGAGAATCAAGAAAGCTACGCGAACCAAACTCGCCTCAGGCAACTCAATGAAACCGTCCGTCCATGTCCAAGAGGCGATGTTAACTGCGGCTACTAACACATTCATAAGATAGATAAAAAAAAATTACTAATTTTTTCATTAAATTCACTTCAATTTTCGTTAAAACATAAATTTTTATCAAAATCAATTTGATCAAAAATTCCAATTTTTCACAATAGATCTAAATTTTTCATCAAAAATTTACAAAATTTAACAAATATCGTGCTAATTTTTTGTTACGCCCTTTTTTTTTTTTTTTTTTTTTTTTTGTAAAATGAAAATGTGGCAAAAGTGGCACAAAAAACCTTTTGCAACAAAATGATGACATTTCTCCTCAAAAAAGTGGTTCAGTTACCCTCTCTAATCCGTTTCGCCCCTAAATTATTAAAATGCTCGCAAAAAAGTGAGCCAGTTCCACCCTGTCCCACTTTTATTGGGGTACAAAGTTGTACAATAAAACTATACCAAATTAAAAAATATATAAAAAGTTATTGAAGGCAAAATGCCACAAAAAAACTATGGGAACAAAGTGGAACAAAAAAATTTTAGGAACAAAGTGGCACAATAATTCGACTAATAAAACAAAGAAAAACAATAAAAAATTACTGGGAACAAGTTGGTACAATAATACTAGATCAATTATTTACTTTAATTAGTACAATAGAAAAATTAAACAGCCAGACTAAATGACATAAAAGTGACACAATTATAATTGATTAAATAATAATTATAAATTTTCGCAAGTGGGAATTTCTTGATAGAAAATTGACAGATATTTAAACAAAAATTTATTGAGTAACTTACATTACAGAGTTTACACAAAAAAAATTGTAATAAAAATATTATTAACATTTTTATCAAAAAATTTTTATACCATGTTGGAAATTAAATTTATAAATTTTTACTTTTCTATTTTATTCTATATATAATCTTATTATTAATTCAAATTTATTACAATTAATTTGATTATAACTTCTTTGTAGAATAACTTTTAACTTGTTATCTAATGTAAAAAACATTTTATAACAAAAAAATTAATATTCGTAATCAAATACCGTCCAGGTTCTAATTCACACAATTTTAAAATCAAATATTTTTTTAACGTTAAGTATATTCAAAATGTGTATTTGGCTCATTTAATACAAAAAAATTACTTAAAAAGGAATTTTTAATTGGAATGAATGCTGATTCAGTATCGTTTTCCTTCTAATAATATAAAGAATTATACATATTTTGTAACTTTTCTAATATTTCTTTGAATAATCAATACAACATTACGTATAGTATGCTCAGGAACATTATTATTCAAATTAATACTAATTTTTATATTTGCTTGTTCTTTAACCAAAGTCGTTTTTCTTTAAGTACAATCAATTATATATAGAGGTCTTCCTGCAATAAAAAAGGAATAATAGTTGTAGTCACTATCCAGATTAAAAGTTGTATTATAATACAGTTCATTGCTTATTTAATTCGTAATAGTTTTGGATTCGGTATTTCTAACATCGCAATGTGCTAGATACATTTTATGAAAGAATCCAACATGAAAATCGAGATTCCAATTTTCTTACGGAATTTTTTTATATTTATAACAGAAATATTACTCACATAAGAATGATCCAACATAGAAGCATGGACACATTGTTCAGCAAGATCATATATATCANAGAGGTCTTCCTGCAATAAAAAAGGAATAATAGTTGTAGTCACTATCCAGATTAAAAGTTGTATTATAATACAGTTTATTGCTTATTTAATTCGTAATAGTTTTGGATTCGGTATTTCTAACATCGCAATGTGCTAGATACATTTTATGAAAGAATCCAACATGAAAATCGAGATTCCAATTTTCTTACGGAATTTTTTTATATTTATAACAGAAATATTTCTCACATAAGAATGATCCAACATAGAAGCATGGACATATTGTTCAGCAAGATCATATATATTAGTTTGAAAACCAACTATTACATAACAAAGCATATCAAATTGTAGGTTATTTAATTGATCCTATATATCAAAATTAAATGTTCTTGTATTTTGAAGAACAGCTTTCCCTAAAAATTCCCAATAAGAAAGTTTGAATGTGCTACTAGATAATAACATTTTATTCTTTTATATAATTAGCTGAATTTCCTTTGTATTCTACAATTTGCCACATAATATCTAATATTTGAATAAAAATTTTTCCTGGATCAGCATAACGCTTATCAACAGTTCCATCAGCTTTTTTAGTTTGATATACAAATAAGCAATCATCATCGGATGAATACCTAAAAACATATTATCTTTTAACCACCTTTAAAATAAATTTGGTTATTATCTCTAAGAAAACCCAAAAAAAATTTCTCAATGGATAAATAATTTAANTGAATAAAAATTTTTCCTGGATCAGCATAACGCTTATCAACAGTTCCATCAGCTTTTTTAGTTTGATATACAAATAAGCAATCATCATCGGATGAATTCCTAAAAACATATTATCTTTTAACCACCTTTAAAATAAATTTGGTTATTATCTCTAAGAAAACCCAAAAAAAATTTCTCAATGGATAAATAATTTTATTTTGCCTATCTGAATTAATAGATTTTACTTGAAATTAATTATCAACGCCAGACATTTCTTAATAATATTTTTCTGATAGCGAACGAACCAAAGTGTGCATCATAGTTTTTGTTAATCCAGGATTATCAACTGATTCAATTATTTGCCCATGTTTTGAAATTTCTTCTCGAGAAAATTGATATCGGAAAAAATTCGAGTAAACATCAATATTATCTTCTCTGACAAAATAACCAACACTATCTCTCTTTTATAATCTAAATTGATCATAAACATATGCATTATTTGGAAAAGAAAATCTATCACCAATATTAATATCAAACTCGATTCTATTGTTATAAAAATTTTAATTCCTTTTAGTTTTATATATTTCTGGAAATGTTTGCCTCTCCAAAATTTCGGTAGTTTTAAAACACATTTAGATAGTAAATAATTATTAATAAATAAAAAATAAATGTTCTAGAAAAGCAAATATTCAGTACTAGACTACGCATCGAAAAATTATAAAAATACACATGATGCTGAGTAAGATAATTATAAAAAGAGAGAATTGCCATTAACCTAGAATTTCACAATATTGGTATTTAAAAAAAGTTCAAGAAGTAGCTGTAAAAATACAAAATTTAATAGAAAATCTAGTTCCTGTTGCAGTAAAAAATTTAACTATCTATCGACACCATAAGAAATTTTATTCGAAAAAAAAATGTATTTAATGATGATCAACACGATCAAAATATTTTAGCTGTATCTGGGATAGAGCCATTAATAATTAATATCGGTAAAAATAATTCTCCGAATATTAATGCTTGTAATGAAAAATAGGGCTGAGAGTAGATGGCTAACGTGTGTGTGTATANTATATATATATATATATATATATATATATATATGATACACAAGCAAATATAAATAATAGCAAAATATTTGTTAAAAATAAATAGTATGATTAAACAAAAGGCATTTGTAATTTGTTAACAAAGCGTATACACAAGGGCATTGAGAATAAATATACTAATGAAGACTATAATAATTATACACAAATAGCTTTATCGACAAATTTGTAATACCAAAACCATGATTGATATAAAAAAATCATTAGAATGAAAGTTGGAAATACAATAATATTATTAAACCAATTTATGAAAAATGCATACAAAGATCATCATCTAGCTTACAACCAAACACAACCGAAAGATTACATTAACCAAAAACGCCAAAATGTGGTGAAGGAATAAAACTATATAATGATAGGTATTCCAAAAGAATTTATATGGATGACTGATATAAAAAATGAATTGATCGATTATAAGTTATTTATGATGAAGAAAATGCTGGGTGATAAAATTTATCATAATGAAAATGTTAGTATTATAAATAAGGTAAATAAAAAAGTTTCTGATTTTGCTGTAAATAATTCTAAAGTAATTCCGTATCTAACTCGCGTTATTATGTATATTCATCTTGGAATACTAATCATCATGGAAAAGGAATTATAATATAGGCATTAAGTAATTTAAATTCATCAGAGATACACTGAAGAGCCAAAAAAACTGGTATAGGCGTGCGTATTCAAATAACAGAGGTATGGAACCAATCAGAGTAACGCGATACGGTCGGCAGCGCCTATATAAGACAACAAGCGTCTGTCAAAGTGGCTAGATTGGTTACTGCTGCTACAATAGCAGGTTATCAATATCTAAGTGAATTTTAACGTGGTGTTATAGTCGGCGCACGAGAGATGGGACATAGCATCTCCGAGGTAGCGATATAATTTGGATTTTCACGTACGACCATTTCACGAGTGTACCGTGAATATCGGGAATCCGGTAAAACATCAAATCCTCGACATCGCTGCGGCCGGAAAAAGATCGCGAACCTACGGCACAAACGACGACTGGCGAGAATCATTAAACGTGACAGACGTGCAACCCTTTCTCAAACTGGCGCAGATTTCAGTGACTACTACATACCTTCATACATTAGTTGAGTCCATGCCACGTCGTCTTGCGGCACTTCTGCGTGCTCGCCGGGGCCCTGCACGATATTAGGCAGGTGTACAAGTTTTTTTTGGCTCCTCAGTATATATATATAGATATATATATATATATACCTGGTTATAATTATTGTGGTAATTTTACAAAATTATATGAAATATTAGAAATAGACGATAAAGGTATTAATATCTTGATATCGCTTGTATGAATCTCGATATAAGCTAAAGAAATAATGTTAGATAAGGAAACTCTAATGGGTGAAAATTTATTTATTTATGGAAATATTATTACTAAAATCAAATTAGGTTGGGGAATTAATATTTGTTAATTTTTTATTGACTAATATTATCAGTGATTCCGTTGGAATAGCTGATAATCCTACGAAATATATGTTTGTATATTTTTATACTTAAATTAATAATAAAAATAATTTTTATATTTCAATAAATCATTTAATAAAAAAATTTGAATATATATATACTTAAAGAGCAAATTAGTGAAAGGAAAATCCGTTTCTTGTTTAAAAACTGGTGGATTTCTACCAATTGTCTTAGAAGTTTTAGGCGCTCTTGTTTCATTAGCTGGAGAATCAAGCGCCATTTATAATTCTGTCGAACAAACTAGAAAAAATAAGTAAGAGTTAGAAGAACAACGACGCCATAATTTAGCTATGGAAAACCAAATTGGTGAAGGAATTGTAGGAAAGAAAAGAAGAGGAAGAATGAAAAAAATTTAGAATTTAAACATCTCCATTTGTAAATATAGTTATACAAAATTATGAGAAATATTAAGATAAAAAAAACGTTAGAGACGTTTAAATGATAGATTAATTACCAAATAAAATCAATACAAACGGATGTGAAATTTTTTATTAAGATATTTCATCTAATCGTAGTTCTCGCTGGGTTTGTAATTATAAAAATAACAATGATATTTGTTATTTCGATTGATTTGGTTGAAATATTCCTATCGAATTAAATAAATATTTGGAAAATAATCATACATATTATAATGATGATAGAAGTCAAAATTTTTATTCGGTTATCTGTGGTTATTTATGTCCGATAGTATTAGATTTATTTTCCAAAATAGAATACACTTTTTAGTCTACATTCCAAAGGAAAGAAGGGCGTATGAGATCACCTTCCTGTCTGTGTGTCTGCGTGTTTGAATTGAGTGTGTATGTATGACTGCGTGTGTCTTTGCGTGTGTGACCTACCCCCCTTAAATTATTGAACGCGTTAAAAGAATTTCACCAAAATCGGTAAACATATAGTAGTAAGGACACCTTACTTTTATTTTTATTGTTGTAGAACAAGCCGGATACTTTATTTCAAAATGACGGCAATTTAATAAAAAAAATTAGAATATGCTATGAATTGGAAACCGTTCAACCAATTTAAACGAAATTTTATATGCTGACAGCGCAAGGTATAAGTATTGAAACAAGAGGATAATATTGTAATTGGTGNCGATTTAAACGAAATTTTATATGCTGACAGCGCAAGGTATAAGTATTGAAACAAGAGGATAATATTGTAATTGGTGGCCCATTTTGGAATATAGTGCCAAATGAATAAATAAAGCTTTAACATTATATCTCGGAAACCACTCAACCATTTGTNGCCCATTTTGGAATATAGTGCCAAATGAATAAATAAAGCTTTAACATTATATCTCGGAAACCACTCAACCATTTGTCGCCAAATTTCGCATGTACGGAATACTATAATAGAACAGGTAATTATACGTAGTTGAACTTTATTTGGCACATATTTCCAAAATGGCATCCTTACAAATATTTTAGGTTTATTTAGTTTAACTGCCATACAATTTGACCAAATTCAACTAAATTTTGTAAGCTGACAGCATCAATTACAAGCGTCATATAAACCAAACAAAACCACCAACGCCCAGCATTTTGTAAGATAGCACTACATGAATTAATAAAGTTTATGTGTTATATCTCGGGAAACAATTAAACGATTCCTGCCAAATTTGGTAAACAATGAGTATTGCGATAGGTAATGTTAACTGGCATGTTTAAAGTATGCTAGAAATTTATTTTCAAAATTGCGGCCATATATTTATTTCAGTTTCAATTGCTAATCCANGCATGTTTAAAGTATGCTAGAAATTTATTTTCAAAATTGCGGCCATATATTTATTTCAGTTTCAATTGCTAATCCATCGAAACCATAATATAAATTCCAATTAAAATGTCTATGCAGGCTGTACATATTACAACCACCAAATGTGTCCACCCAAAATCTCTTGTCCGCTGTCTTGTAAAATACATTTACTTGACAAATTAGAATTATATGATAACTCCGAAAAAAAAAACCTATTTCTTCTAAATTTGGCAATCAAGTAGGACTATGGCAGGTCATGTAAACATGTAATTTTTGAGTGTGTCAGACACTTATATTTTCAAAATGGCGGACATGTAAAAATTTTACCTCACAATTTTTTATCTTCGAAAACACTACATAAATTTCAACTTTATTTTTATGCTAACAGTATAACTTATATTCATCAAATTGTATATATGCAAAGCCTCATTTCTCTGCCATTTTGTAAGATAGCCCCACATGTGACAATACAGTTTTAATTCTGTATCTCGGGAAACTAACAACCGATTTATTTCCAATTCGGCAAAGAAGTTGTACTATGGTAGGCCATATTAATTTATATGTACTCCTATGCTTTTAAACAAAATACATAATTATAACATTTTAAAATCCAAGCTAATCGCGTTACCACAGGCGTTATCATTTTACACGAAACATACTTTCACCGTAATAAAATATAACCAGTGTTCGTAATGGAGACAGTATAAAAGAGGAGATATATGTGTATNTATATATATATATATATATATATATATATATATATATACACACACACATATTCCTAACCATAAGGCACTTTCAAATTTGGTCTATTTCAGTAGGATGTCCATATCATACCTTACGACTTAACATATACTAGTTTTTTCACAAATCAAACAAAAAATCGTATTAGTAATACAAACGTAACAACATACAGTACGAAAACATATCAATAACAATAAAATATTATGAATACAAAAATAGCAACAAGTATTTATGAAAACAACGCATATTACACAAATCAATCACAAAATCGCATTATGGATACCAAAGTTTCATTCTCCAGTTGGGAGTAAACACAGGAATTCAGAAGTTGGGGAAAAAATCCAGAACTAGGGAATACACCGGCAATCCACTCCTTCAATTCGAACACTGATCAGAAACGTTAATATGTTTTATGGGCTGTGTTTCTATGTCTAAAAAATTATGTTCAAACATGTACAACTTGAACGTAGGTATTGGCGTTTTTAATAAACTTTCTAAGGAAAATGTTTAAGAATTAATGAGGTTATATTTTGTGAGATGTTCATGTAATTCAGCATATATTCTGTGAAATTATTTTAACAACCAATGTAATATTTTTTCTCCTTGCCATACACTGTAGTCTGTTTGTTGAATACCAACAATTTACTTGAATGAAATGATACAGCCATGCTTATTAAATGTGAAGCCACATTTTCACTTAGCCAACAGAACTAGCGTGCANTGAAGCCACATTTTCACTTAGCCAACAGAACTAGCGTGCAGTATTTTCAGTCAGCAGCATGCCTCCATGGAACTGAACTGGTCACCGTAAAATTATATGCTATAAAAAACCATTAACATCGATTATTCCACGTCCCAGCAATATATAAATAATAGTGTATTAAAATTTTTACTCTAAATAAGTTAAGAGAAATATTATGGAAATAATTTGCGCCATGTAAATAACGAACTCAAATAGAACAAGAAAATTATCAACATAACTAATGAGCCGACTTTACTTTATATGAGATACAAATAATTTTGATGTAGTTATTANACAAGAAAATTATCAACATAACTAATGAGCCGACTTTACTTTATATGAGATACAAATAATTTTGATGTAGTTATTAAAATTTAAACGGTAGGTGAGTCTTGACGTATCGTTCATAGTGATATCATTAGAGATGTAACCAGAAACAAATGCTTTACTAGTGAGAATATTACAGTTATAAACATGACTTACCTGGGACTCGAACAGAGAACACATTGTGTAGTAAGCTTGCATGCAGCCAACTACATCACGGAGATAGGATTCTGAACATCAACTTCGATAGTAATCAGTCTAAAGTTTTGGTATACTAGAATTATCAACATCAAATATTTACAGGGGCATTAGTTTTAAAACAAATACGTGAGTCACTTAAATAATATAAGATGGCATGGTTTACAGTAACGCAAATTGTGTCCCGAATTTGGTATAAATTGCTTGACCGGTTCCCGAAGTATGGCATAAAAGCTTCAGTTTCTCATTTGGCGCTGTCGTACAAAATATTCCTAAACAGTCTCTATATAAGCATATCTGATGCTTCTGATAGATACTGAAATAGGTAAAATTATTTAAATGTTATGATGAACTTACCTAAATAATTTATATTGCACAATTGTAAAAAATGTTTGACCAACTTGAATCGTAAGATTACAGGCCCACTGTAATACTGAAAAAGTGAAAATTTGGTTGGAATTAGATTATTGGTTCCGGGGATCTGGCATCAATTATTCATGTTTTCACATAGTNAAAAAGTGAAAATTTGGTTGGAATTAGATTATTGGTTCCGGGGATCTGGCATCAATTATTCATGTTTTCACATAGCACTTTCAGAAAGGCGGCAAGATATGAACATATAAGCTTATTTGATGCTTCTGATGGATGCTATCAGCTTAAATAGTTAAATTAAAATGATAAACTTATCTAAATTATGTATATTGCAGCCGTATTGTTAATAAAACGAGAAACAAATTAAAATATGCCTACTGTAGCCTACTAGTGCGAAAACTTCAGTAGGAATCGGTTGATTGGCCCCGGAAATATTGCAAAAATCTCATTTTCTTATGTGGTGGTGTCTTTATTACTGGAGAAAAAACGGAGATTCATTGTCACATTTTATGTTCGTCATAGATACTGTTTCATGTTAGTATATTGAAAATGTTTAGGACATGTCGCATACTGACATAAAATAATAACATTTGCTCCTAAAGTCATTAATTTCATTTTGGCGCTGCTCCATACTCACCTCAATCACCCTCATTGGCTCTCAAGATCTCACTGTTAGGAGCCTCCCAAATCTCTACACTCACTCTTAAAGTCATGTAAATTCAGATGGACTACAAAAGTATAACTTGTTGCCCGTATTTCATAGGTATCAGTTAATTGTATTCTTAGAGAGGACACAACGGCTTAATTTTTAATGGGGTACTATCTTCCAAAATGGGGGTCATGAGTTTATATATTTATTTATTTGAAGTCAGCATAGATACTGCAAGCATACAAAGTTAGCGTTAAAACTGTTTACACTATAAACTCTAAACACGGGCGCCATTTTGAAAATAATGGCCTGCCCTACTAAATCATGTCAGTTTACATGACCTGCCGTACTATTACTCGNACGGGCGCCATTTTGAAAATAATGGCCTGCCCTACTAAATCATGTCAGTTTACATGACCTGCCGTACTATTACTCGAGTGCCATATTTGTAATGAATCTGTTGATTGTTTCCCTAAGTATAACATTAAAACTTTATTTTCATGTTGTGCTATCTTACAAAATGGTGAACAAAAGAGGCTTTGTATTGACAGATTTTATGCTTGTAAAAGACAATTTCAGTGAAGAAAGTTTGGTCGAAATTGGACAAAAAGTATAGTAGATATTGCAAATTAACCCAAAATATTTTCATAGCCACCATATTAAAAATAACTGCCTTATTAATTCAAATTGCATANAAAAAGTGAAAATTTGGTTGGAATTAGATTATTGGTTCCGGGGATCTGGCATCAATTATTCATGTTTTCACATAGTACTTTCAGAAAGGCGGCAAGATATGACCATATAAGCTTATTTGATGCTTCTGATGGATACTCTCAGCTTAAATAGTTAAATGAAAATGATAAACTTATCTAAATTATGTATATTGCAGCCGTATTGTTAATAAAACGAGACACAAATTAAAATATGCCTACTGTAGCCTACTAGTGCGAAAACTTCAGTAGGAATCGGTTGATTGGCCCCGGAAATATTGCAAAAATCTCATTTTCTTATGTGGTGGTGTCTTTATTACTGGAGAAAAAAACGGAGATTCATTGTCACATTTTATGTTCGTCATAGATACTGTTTCATGTTAGTATATTGAAAATGTTTAGGACATGTCGCATACTGACATAAAATAATAGCATTTGCTCCTAAAGTCATTAATTTCATTTTGGCGCTGCTCCATACTCACCTCAATCACCCTCATCGGCTCTCAAGATCTCACTGTTAGGAGCCTCCCAAATCTCTACACTCACTCTTAAAGTCATGTAAATTCAGATGGACTACAAAAGTATAACTTGTTGCCCGTATTTCATAGGTATCAGTTAATTGTATTCTTAGAGAGGACACAGCGGCTTAATTTTTAATGTGGTGCTATCTACCAAAATGGGGGTCATGAGTTTATATATTTATTTATTTGATGTCAGCATAGATACTGCCAGCATACAAAGTTAGCGTTAAAACTGTTTACACATTTATGTAGATATAGCATGGTATGCTAAACCATATATACGACAAAACTTTACTTATTCGTGTTAAGCAAATTTTATGATTGTAATATATCGTGCCAGTACACAAAATTCAGTTGAAATTTATTACATGGTTTTGTAGATATAGCATAGTAGTATAAACTCTAAATACGGGCGCCATTTTGAAAATAATGGCCTGCCCTACTAAATCATGTCAGTTTACATGACCTGCCGTACTATTACTCGAGTGCCATATTTGTAATGAATCTGTTGATTGTTTCCCTAAGTATAACATTAAAACTTTATTTTCATGTTGTGCTATCTTACAAAATGGTGAACAAAAGAGGCTTTGTATTGACAGATTTTATGCTTGTAAAAGACAATTTCAGTGAAGAAAGTTTGGTCGAAATTGGACAAAAAGTATAGTAGATATTGCAAATTAACCCAAAATATTTTCATAGCCACCATATTAAAAATAACTGCCTTATTAATTCAAATTGCATATATGAACATTGCCTACAATAGTATCATTTATTTGCCAAATTTGGCTGGAATAGGTTACATAGTTTATGAGATATGGCATAAAAGCTTTATTTTTCATGTTACGCTATCTCCAAAAATTGCCGATAAATAACACAATCGCCATTTAATGAATAGGCTTACATAATGCACTCGCAACGTACAATATTTGGATCAAATCTTTTTAATGATTCCCGAGATACAATATAAAGACCGTATTCTTTTAAATTACCCTATCTTACAAAATGACGAATTAATAACATAATCGGTTTTTTAATTAAATTCTTAGATTATGCACTGCTAATTTTCAAAATTTTATTTTAATAGGTTAAAGGGTTCCCGAGATATTGCGTAAGAGCTTCATTTGTGTCAATTTGCACGATCTTACAAAATGGCAAACCAATAAAATTATAGTTTTTTTTATTCCAATGCTTATGTCATGAACTGTAAATATACCGGGATATAATAGAAAAGCTTTATTTTTCCAACTTGCACTGTATTCCGAAATGGCGGGTTAATACAATTATCGCTCTCTAAATGCAATGCCAATATAATGCTCTGTCAATTTTCCAAAATTGTTTTAAATCGGATAATTGGTTCCCAAAATATATCTTAGTGGTATAAATCTAAAAAAAAAATCCGCCATTTTGAAGATAATTACTTAGCGTGATCGAAAACTGTAAAAGTCTGATACCCTTACTAAATACTATATGTGGACATAGTTGAGCAATATTATTAGGTTGTCGAGTTTAAAAGTTATGGGAGTTAGGTGAAAAAAANGATATTGCAAATTAACCCAAAATATTTTCATAGCCACCATATTAAAAATAACTGCCTTATTAATTCAAATTGCATTATGAACATTGCCTACAATAGTATCATTTATTTGCCAAATTTGGCTGGAATAGGTTACATAGTTTATGAGATATGGCATAAAAGCTTTATTTTTCATGTTACGCTATCTCCAAAAATGGCCGATAAATAACACAATCGCCATTTAATGAATAGGCTTACATAATGCACTCGCAACGTACAATATTTGGATCAAATCTTTTAAATAATTCCCGAGATACAATATAAAAACCGTATTATTTTTAATTACTCTATCTTACAAAATGACGAATTAATAACATAATCGGGTTTTTAATTAAATTCTTAGATTATGCACTGCTAATTCTCAAAATTTTATTTTAAGANATCGGGTTTTTAATTAAATTCTTAGATTATGCACTGCTAATTTTCAAAATTTTATTTTAATAGGTTAAAGGGTTCCCGAGATATTGCGTAAGAGCTTCATTTGTGTCAATTTGCACGATCTTACAAAATGGCAAACCAATAAAATTATAGTTTTTTTTATTCCAATGCTTATGTCATGAACTGTAAATATACCGGGATATAATAGAAAAGCTTTATTTTTCCAACTTGCACTGTATTCCGAAATGGCGGGTTAAACCAATTATCGCTCTCTAAATGCAATGCCAATATAATGCTCTGTCAATATTCCAAAATTGTTTTAAATCGGATAATTGGTTCCCAAAATATATCATAGTGGTATAAATTATAAAAAAAATCCGCCATTTTGAAGATAATTACTTAGCGTGATCGAAAACTGTAAAAGCCTAATACCCTTACTAGATACTATATGTGGACATAGTTGAGCAATATTATTAGGTTGTCGAGTTTAAAAGTTATGGGAGTTAGGTGAAAAAAAGGAGGGGGGGGGGCATACATTCCAGACAACCAGGTGGTTGCTTATGCCTACCTTTCCTTCGGAAATTATACTAAAAGATATGTAAAGCAAGAATCTCGTATAGTGGACGTATAAAATGTTTTTCTTTCTATTCGCAATGAAACGCCATTCATTGGCTTTACATAACCAATGTTTTCCTGAGGTTTTCCTCAATGTTTGCAGGCTTTGGCAGGTGCAACCCGTAATACGGAACGAAAAGATTTTTCCTCTAAAATACCTTCCTATAAGATTACAAGTTGAAAAAACTGCGATAAAATAGGAGTTTATTATTTCTATAAACAAGAGATCGATAAATGTGGGTTATCATATTGCTGTTAATGATGCTGTCATTTTAGATTATTTTCCATATTTTCGAACAGATTTTAGTAAAAAAATTAGGTGAATATTTTTTTCAATTTATACTGTATTAAGTTTTTTTTATTTATTTTTGAAACATCATGTTCTAAAATTAAGACATATAATTAAGACGCCGACCGCGGCTTCCACCAAAGCCCTTGTCGACCGGCGCACACCACCTAGCGGAGCAGGTAGGAACTACATACACAAGGTACCGGCCGCATGCCGCAAGACCGGAGGCCACGCGCCCAAGTTGTGCTGATGAATTCAGTGTAATTACTTTCACAGCCACAATGCGTAACTATGTTTCAACGTCATTAAAAAGTCTAACCAATATTTTATATTTACTGCCGTAATTTTTGGCAGTACAGTAAATGGATGTGACAAAATCCCTACACGGGTAACAGAGTATGTACTTATAGTGCAAAGTGCCGACCACGTGAATTAATCATGAAACTTTACGAGAATAAAATTAGTGCAGCATGTAACCCTCATTAAAGAACATAGCAGTTATAAGTGATGTATTTTACAAGTGCCCTTCATAATTAATTAGAGACACGTGTTTTGTCTCCGGCAGTGGAACACTTACGCAAAAATTATCGTGGAAAATCAACGTAATGTTAAAATAAATTAAAATACATTTTAAATAATGTATATTCATTCTTTTGGTGTTTGCTAGTATGCTATATGTGCATTTTCTTTTCAGGTAGTGGAAAAGACTCACTATAAAAATATTTGAAAATTTTATCAAAATTAACACATAATTTTTATCACTTTTTGTACCATATGTAAACCACAATTCAGTTCATGCAATTTGCAATGTATTAACAAGGGCTATGTGTTTCATTTCCCTCATTTCATCTTTTGTAGAGAAATATTCTGTTTTGTAAGGTGACAACAACCACCGTCACCTCCGCCACGTTACCCCCTCTTCAGTCTAAGAGTAGCGGGCATCAGCGTAAGTCGCGTCATGCGGTTCGGGGGTGAAGTAACTTTGTACTTCAACCACGTTCACTGCAATAGACGCTAATCGTACCGGAACATTTTAATTTGACTCTCTTCGTCCACTCGCGAGTACGCCTGCCTTCCAGAACAGACTCACGGCCGCTCGGGCATAACTTACAGCGTAATCTCTTGTTCGCGTCCTTCTACGCTTTTCTTACAGCAGCTTAGGTCAGAGCGGGGCCTTATGCCGCACGCCCGCTTCATTTTGTGTACCATCTCGTCTGGACTTTCTTAAATACAACTGGTATTTTCTTGAAACCGATGTGTATGTGTACATTATTCCCGCTTCACGGGGATCTTAAGGCGCCCGTCTACCTGGCGCATGAACTGCGTTGCAGAGTGTTCCAAATACACGTTTTTCAACGAAACTATTAAGCGTGCGTCCAACGTGCTGATCTACGAAAAGAACACACACTTCAGACGAGAGCTGTTAAGTACTTTCAAAATATCACGTACGTTAGAAACATCAATTCAGAGTACTCCAAAACCTCTAAATACGGCCTTTCCAAGGCGCTGTAGCTCAAAATACACGCATCAGATACATACAAAACTACTATAGGGGCCTGCACTGAGCCTTCCTAAACACTTCCCAATAATAAAATAATATGGTCACCGCTGAAAGTCCCATAGGTACACGCAGCACAACGAGAACACTGCACGCCAGTTCAGAGCCTTGCGCTTAGCGGCGATGGCGTACTTGATGCGCGTGGTAGTGTCGACCTTATCGCTCCCGCGCTTCTCGACCTAAACGTGGGAAAAAGTTCCAGGTAGAAGGCGGCCTTAAGTACGACGGCTCCTTACAACCGTCAATTACCTGCCACGTTCCTCTACATCACGTAAGACTGAATGTGTTTGATGTAAATTGAAGTGTTTTTTGTCAGTGCATTGGAACGGCGTGCTGGGGAGCCACAATACCACAGTTCGGGAGAGTGCGTATGTTATGTCGCCTATCTAGCCGCCGGAGCCAGTCATCACGCGCGACCTTGTTATGACCCGGAGCGCAGGGACCATTAGTCCGCGCTTTTCGAACACGGCCCACTTCAAGAGTCTCGTGCTAACACGAGCGGATTCCCTTTAACTGATTAGCTGGCGCCCTTCAGACATTAATCTCATCTGCCGGACCCTGTTACCAACCCCAAAACGTGTCATATTTGCAAGTCAGAAATTTTAAGAATTAAAGTGGGGCGGCATGAATTAATCTGATTAAAGAAAAAGTTTAATGCAAAAAAAATATATTAAATAAAATAAAATTTGTGCAATTAAAATTGCAATAGTGTCTGAAGTAAATAAAAATACGTTTGTGAGTTTTGGGAAATATATTTTTTTATTTATTAAATTGACAATATGTAATCTTTTAAATGCAAGAACCTGCAAAAATTCAACGTTTTAAAAATTAATTAATAAATGTTGCCATTTCGAATGGAAATGTTACTTAAATGTACAAATCAATTAGAAAATATTCCTACAAGAAAAACAATGTCAGATAACATTGGTGATTTATAGCAATCCAATTCGATTGAAATTAATTCGGCTAATTTTAAAAATTTTCTCAAAAGTTATACAGTGTTAGTATAACAGAATACCCAAAATTTGAAGGTCTATAATATCAAAACCAAACAACCTACAACCTTTTTTTGCCAATAAAATGAACCTTGGAACCATGACGTTTGTAGTGCAGAGCAACAGAGTCTATGAAACTTAAATTATAAAACTGAAAAAAAAATGTACTTTGTATGACATTTCTAAATTAATCGTGTTAACATGTATAAAACAGTTTCTTCAGAATCCCGTACAGATATTTTCTACAATCTTGTTATATTTACTGGGTCGAAGAAATAAATAATCTGTTTATTTAAAAACAGAGTTCGCGATGAACGACGAACTGTTTTGGAGAACGGGAAATACGTATAAAATACATAATTTTTGGAAAATATATATTTTTAGAAAGAAATAAAATTATATTTTCATTACTTTACTTCGTTTGTTTAGTGTGGGTTTGTCGCAATCAGTTAGTTTTTGCTATTGATTACACACATCACAAATGTAGAGAGTAAAAAAATTATATTTAATTTAAAAGTAGAGAATGGTTTTTCGATTTTTATATAATTGACTTATGCTTAGTTCCGATTTGTTGTCTTTTCTTTCAAAGTATTATTCTCTGCATCAGGTCTTACATACACACACATCTCTTACCGTGAGAAAGGTCATAAATCTGATTCTGTGTAATGTAAAGGTCAACTACTTTTCCTTAATTAATTTTGTTGCCTTGAGACCATGCTACTCCCAGTATCTTGTTCCTACAGCGTACGAAGTTTAACATTCTCAAGGTTCAGTTGCATAACCAGGGTTTTTACAACAACAAAAAAAAAGTGAACTTGAGAAAAGCAAGCAATAATTTGACGTCACTGGCAAATATGACCATATAATTACACAAATTAGCTTTTGGAGAAGACATTTTCACAGCTGCATTAAGGTGCAATGAATGAGTAAATTACGGATGATATTTTGAATACTTTCATTTGGAAATAAGAGCTCTCTGATATAATATTCTTGCTTGTGTGTATGTTTTATGTGCGTGCGTCTATATTCATTTCCTAATTGCCTGACTATTGCTGAAATATATCAAAGAAATTTCATTTGAGTTAGCAAAATCTCAGAAAATGTGGAATTTGATCAAAATTCAGTTTATTTAAGGTGTGAATATACATAAAAAAAGGCAAAAAATAGAAAAGTATCCAGCAGGCTAAAAATTGCAGCGAATGTTTGATTCTTACAATTGTGTAAAAAAATACAGAATTTTTATTGATGGTCTACATAATTTAGCAGATACTGAATTAACTATTTTTTGCTTAAATTATTTTGTGAAAGTCTGAATTCATGAACTTTATAGTATATCTGTAGTAAAATAAGTGTTAGTTCAGAACGGTTGACTTTTATTGGCGCTTTTGTTTCGGCTGCGCATTCGACAGTACTAACGACTTAGAAATTAAATACAAGATAAGAACACGAATAAAGAAAAATTGGGCATAAATAAATGAAGCTTTAAAAAAAAAGATTTTCTAAATCCTTCCCAAGTTTCACGACATTTCTTTCAGCTTAACTTATTTGGCTGAAAACGGCCATACTTGCAGTTNTCAGCTTAACTTATTTGGGTGAAAACGGCCATACTTGCAGTTGCTTGAAAAACACTACACGTATTAAACATGCGTTACTGCACCACCTGCCCGAGCAGGTGCATAGACACAACACAGGAGGGCAACTCTAGTCGTAGCCGTAAATGACCGCTTAAGTGCCAGGTGTCACGTGGATCGAAGGTTTGGCAACAAAGCTGTGAAAAACAAACACAGAAAGCTGAGCTGCCTCCCCAAAGCCACTTAATTCAGCATAACACTAATATTAAAATAATAGAGGTGAATTTAAGACTTACAAATTTACCTGAAAGGTGCTGACAAATTAATAACACAAATAATATAACTTCTATACCCTTGTTTAATTCATATTTTACCTTCAAATATTTTGTGACTTTTTTTTTTGCGTAATTGAGACAAACAACACTAAAAAAATTTCTACATTAAGATGGTCACAAAGAATGCATACTGTAGGCAAACAAAAATTACTTTTATCTATCATTTAAACAACTCTACTGATTTTATCAAAATTTACATATTTAAAATTTCTCGTGATATGATTTGTCAAGGAACGCCAAATCTGAGATCAATCTATTAGTAAATATTGGCGTAATTAGCTGTATCGGCAATACTCAACTTCACAGTAATCAGCTTTGAATAACCCTGTCGTAGCCTGTATTGGAAGAAAGTAAGCTAATTTATATCATCAGTAAGTTTTAGTCACTAATATTGCTACATGATAAACTGTCCAAACATTAGTTTTAAAATTTATGATTTATATGTTTTTAATTACTAGGAGACCCAAAGCGACAGCTCTCTGTTGGCAATAATTAATGACCAAAAGAAGGATAATTCTGCAGTTGCTTGCAATCGCTGTTCACGGTATGAGCTAAAAGAAAATATAACATTCAGCCCAAACACAGGACTATTGCAGGTTATCTGACCACCAGACAAAATGGAAACACGCATCCCTTTATATCAGTTCAGGAGTAAATGTTTTCTGTAAATTATATTTTGGGCAATTTTCATATCTGAAGACTTTCCTCGTGTTCCCTGTTTCCTTCACTGAGACTTGTCTCGATTCGGGATGAGTATGTAGCAGTGTTACCAAGGTCACTCTCGTCGTTAATGTTCTTGGAAGAAACGCTTCTGAGAAAGTAGGAGCAGCTAATTCCTTAATACATTAGCACTCATGTGATATGCAGCTCACACCTTGGTAATTTTCCATCATTATATTCCCTCTTAGACCTTTCCTCACGAACTAACTATCCGATACAAATTAAGTTAGTGCTGAATATGAGCGTGTTTATGACATGCTATGTAGTAATGTAGGTTTATGAACATGTAATTTATAAACAATAATTTATGATAACATGAAACCTGATAAATGTAAACGAGCAGTCGGACAGCCGCAAGGCTCGAGTTCCACAATGTATAAATTTTCGTTCTTCTTTAGTTTTTTTTTTTTCACTTTAGTCATTTGCTTTATTTGCACATGCCACGTACATAAGAAATTTTAATATTGATACAACACAGATTCAACTACTATATCGTAACTGTCGTGGGAGGAGAGTGACAACTGTATAAATATGTTAATGTGTTTATATCTATGTATATATTTATTTATATACGTACACACCACCCCATACATGTGTGTAATAACTTCAGTGAGTTAGTACTGGATTCCTGCAAGGAAACAATTTGTTCATATATTATTTGTGAAAATGTTTTCAAAATAAATACGTTCGCTATGGAGTATGACCACTTTTTACATATGCAATAAAGTATTAACAAGCTAGCGTGAGAATTATTGATCATGTTTGGGCACGATTAAGATTCAAATCTAACTTTAATCTTAAAGTCAGTACAACGAAATTCTTTTTTAAACAACTCTGAGGTTAATTCTGGAATAAATCAAACTCACTAGACTGGCTCTTTTAAATGTGCTCATTGCCATAAAGCTCTCCGCACTAAGGATAAACCATTGAGTACAAACTAAAATTAATTTGTGATATGATACGTATAAAATAAATGATAAAATAATTGCCACTGAACAATGATACGTACACATGTGGCACACAAGAAAGTCACCGATAGTAAATTTTTGGACTACTCCATACATAAATTACATGCTTCCTTACGTTAGGACATGGAATCAAACAAACGCCGCATGATAGCCACCTGGTCCACAAATGAAATTATTTTCCAAATAACAAACAATTTGACATGGAGGAAGTGGGAAACGAATATGATTCCATATTAATCCGGTCAAGTTAGCTCAAAAAATAGGGGTAAGCTTACAAAAATTCTCATAGAGCTAAAAATTGGTACGAATGTTGGGAACACCATTATAAATGAAATGTGAAAAGTCCCCCTCGATCCCACATCTGCAAAGAAATTTATTCAAGATAAAAGTTCACAAATATGGGTTTTTGGCGTTTTTCAGCCAAACGGTAAGTTTTATCATATAAATAGATCAGACAAAAATTGTAGATCATACAATTATCTATAAAAATTGTTCTTACACCTTTTTTTCTAAGAGTCACCCTTTCTGAGGTATAACGATTCAAAAAGTTGAAAAAGTTGTGTTCTTCATAATATGCACAAGTACGCCACGTATATACGTCACTGGAGCCGTAATACAAGTAAAAATACTTTTATATTAGTCTGTGTAACTTATACGTACAAAATAGTACAACTCTGAGAATATTAACTTGAAAGAAACCCAGTCCCTCATTGTATACGCCACTATAACCTTGAACAACATCTGTATCTTATTCCACTGTCCGCGTGGCAACGGTCGTATACCTGCTCCTTTTTCGAAGGCCTAAACGAATTACTGTTAGTCTCGAACGTACCTTCGTAGTGAAAACACGTGAGTATTGCTAAGATTTCCTAACAAAGTTTGTGCCGTTTTTAGTTTTAAAAAAAATGTCGCAAATGTGCTTTATTTGTAGTAAACCTTTGACTGAAAGTGAAATTGTTACTGTTGATCGTGGCATGAAGACATTAATTGATGCAAGTACTGAAAGAGGTGATGAATTATCGGAATACCTGAAAGACCAGAAATCTGTGACAATGCATGTGCAGTGTCGCAAAAAGTACACTCGAAAGAGTACTATTGCTGCAGTTAAAAGACAACACGAAGAAGAACAAGCCAGTACATCTACAATAAGTCCTCCTCGTACTAGAGCACGCGTAAGTCAATTAGATTTTTGTTTTAAACAATGTTGCTTATTTTGCGGCAATGAATTGAATGAAGAGTATGAGAAGAAAAAAGCACTGGATGCTCGGCGTATAATTTTCAAAGTAACTACACTTTCATTTAAAGAATCTATTCTGAAAGTAGCTCAAACTCGTTCTGATGATGTGGCAAAAGCTGTTACTGCTCGAATTGGGTTTGATTATGATTTAGTTGCTGCTGAGGCTAAGTATCATAATGATTGTTATAATTCCTTCTTGAGACCGACCACTGGGGGTAAAGTCGGTCGTCCTCAAGATGAAGCTACGAATCTTGCAATGGAAGAAATATTTACATACATTGAAAATAGCGATGATTGTCAGTTTACATTAAACGAATTAAAACATATTTGCAAAAATGTAGCTGTAGATAACAGAACCATTAAGATACGATAAAGCTGAGGTATGGCGATAACATTATTATAACTGAAAAATCAGGAACATCAACATTCATATGTTTTATTGATAATCATCATGATATTTTAAATCAAGCTTGGTACGAAAATAAAAAATTAGATGAAAAAGAAGAACGATTTAGGATCCTGGAAGCTGCGGCAGCAATCATTTGAGAAGATATTCAATCTGCAGTATTCGATCATTATAATTACCCCCCGCCAGGTCGTATGTTTGAAGATGTTAACAGTGAAATTCCAGAGTCACTGACGTATTTTTTGGAGCGAGTAATTCTAAAAAATAAACGATTAAATTTAGATCATTTAAAATTAGTATATATAAATACTAGCCATAGTATAATGACTGCTGTTCGGCCTAGGTCATTCAAATCCAAATTACAATTGGGTCTCTCAGTTTATTTTCATCGACGATTTGGGTCAAAACGTCTTATACAAATTTTGTCGTCTTTCGGTTTGTGCGCATCTTATAATGATACTATGATGTATGAGGTAGCAGCAGTTTTTCATCATCCACCTCATATCTTACCACCAGAAACTGGCACGTTTGTTCAATATGTTGCAGACAATGCTGATATAAATGTAAATACGCTAGACGGTCATAACACGCTTCACATAATGGGTATCACTCAAATTGTTACTCCGAAAAGTTCAGTTTTACTAGAAGAGCCTATACCACGAATAAAAGAAGCTCCTTCAGCAAAATATTTCGCGGCAAAAGCTCACGTGTCAATACAGATCTATCAACATGATGGTGTAGTAGGTTACAGTAAAATAAATGTCCAAGATTTTGCTTATGGAAGTGAAGCAACAGTATCTTTACTCAAAAAAGTCAATGTGATATGGTTCTATGGCAAACGGAAAAAGTTATCGTTACCCGGTTAGAATGGTTTTATTGACCGTTTAACAAATAATCTTATGAATTTTTGTAAATGTAAAATTTTAATTTTTACCATTTCTTCATCAACCAGCTAGTAACTACAATACTATATACACGACTTTACTTTGTGCATTAGAGAATTCAAAACGTTATGGCCACAATGTATGCATTATTACTTTTGATCAACCTCTATATGCCAAAGGTCGAGAAATCGTATCAGCCGCACCTGAAGGCTCTGAATTATCCAAGATCATAATCAGGCTCGGAGGATTGCATCTACTCATGTCGTTTCTTGGAACGATTGGTTACATTATGCAAGGAAGCGGCATGAAAGAAGTATTTTCTTTGATTTATGCACGTAAGTCATTAGAAAAAATNATTATGCAAGGAAGCGGCATGAAAGAAGTACTTTCTTTGATTTATGCACCTAAGTCATTAGAAAAAATGCTCAATGGTCATGCTTACGCGAGAGCTGTTCGAGCTCATACATTACTTCAGCTTACTTTAGCAATATTAATATCAAAAGAACTTGATATTGATGACGTCATGGATGCAAATCTTATCATTACTGTTGAAAACGTATTAGATAACACTATTTCATATAATGATGTTGAAAATGATGATGAAACATCAGGAGCATTACTTTATCAGTGTAATCAAAAACTAAGAGAATATGAAGAACGAGGACCTACCGCAAAACTATGGATACAATATTTTAATATGGTGTCGATTGCAAAGGAGTTTATAAGAGCTGAACGTATGGGAGATTAGAAAGCTCATTTGAACAGCGTTAAAGAAATGCTTCCTTATTTCCACGCATCAGGACTTTTTCCTTATGCTAAGTCTGCGCACTTATATTTGTAAGATATGTTAAAATTACAGAACTTTATGAATCCTAGTGTTTACCAAAAGTTTACAGAAGGATTTTTCACTGTTAGACGTTCAGATAAATTAAGTTGTGGAACTTCAACGGATATGGTGATCGAGCAGTCAATGATGAAAGCTATGAAGACAGATGGGGGTATTGCTCGAGGGAGAAGTACAAAAGAGAGTGTCATAAGTAAATGGGTTTATAGTATGCATACAATGAATACTGTTTGTGAAGGATTGAAAGATCTCGCTAATGTTAGAATGGATACAACAGATCAGCATGTTGATGCAAGTGATTCACGAGTAAATAAAGATGCTAAAGACATACAAAAACTTCTAGAGTGGTTTTCATCACATGATCCTTTCCCGGAGGTTGACAAAATTGTGTATATTGCCGGTGGAGTCGTTAGTGATGATAAAATTAACTGTCATAAAGCTCGTGAAGTTGGGATTGCCTCCATGTCTAAAATAACAGGACTAACGTTTAATAACATTAAATTAAAACGCGCTCATAAAGTAGACCATCTTTTAGCTATGAGTAGCACCATAAAAGTTCACGATGAGGAAGTACCTGTCGACCCTGTATTATTATTTCAACGCATGAGTATAACAACGGCATTTGAAGATTAAATTGAAAAATATTTCGAATATGAATAGGCTTCCTACCCGTTGTCACTGTTTGATGATATTGGAATGCGTAAAACACAAAATTCAGCCATTTACAATTGTTTTCAAACAGTAAACATTGATATTAACAACATTAATGTTACGTACATCATCGATGGAGGACATCTGTTACACCGCGTTGTGTGGGATCGCGAAGAAACATTTAACGTTATTTTATATAAATACGTTCAGTATGTACGTAAACATTTTGGCCATAGAGTGACTGTAGTATTCGATGGCTATACCGATTGTAAGAAAAATATTAAAGACGCAGAACAACGTCGTCGTACTACAACATCTTCATCTTCTGATGTCATATTTAATCAATTGATGACAGTTCCCACAAGCCAACAAAAATTTCTTGCAAATACTCACAACAAGTCTCGGTTCATTTCAATGTTGAAAGAAAAATTTACCACTGAAAATATTTTTGTCAAACAAACTAATAATGATGCTGATGTCCTGATAATTTANAACAAGCTGATAATGACGCTGATGTCCTGATAATTGAAACAGCAATAGAACAATTCAACTCAACAAATACAACTATTGTTGTTGGTGAAGACATTGATTTATTGGTATTACTTACTGCTAGAACTCCAACCGAACAAATTATTTATTTTTTAAAACCTGGGAAAGTTCAACAGCAGTCGGAAATATATTCATCCAAAAGTTTATCAGCTTTTGCAAAATATCAAAATCACATACTATTTTTACACGCAATAACTGGCTGCGATACGACATCAGCATTTTCAGGAGGGGTAAAACAACAGTTTTTAAATAGTTTGAAAAACAAAATTTCGTCAATTGTGCTGAAGTTTTTAAAGAGCGTAACTCTACTCCACAAGATGTAATCACCAACGGAATTCGCTTTCTTCTNCCAACGGAATTCGTTTTCTTCTTTCTGTATACGGAGCTCCAAAAACAATTACCTGCTTAGATAAGTTTCGATACTTATGTTTTGTAAAAAATACTCGTAACAAAAAACGAGTGCAATTAGCTTGCCTTCCTCCAACCTCTGCTTCTGCTCATCAACATCTATTTCGGGTATATTATCAAGTTCAAGTGTGACTTGGTAATCAACTGGACCCAGAAGATTGGGGTTGGAAGTTAATTGACAATACATTGGAACCAATCCAGACTTTGCTCCCACCTGCACCGGAAAAACTCCTCAATACAATTTTTTGCAATTGTAAAAAGGGATGTAATGCTAAATGCGGCTGCAAAAAAGTTGGATTGTTTTGTTCATTAGCATGTACGAGTTGTCAAGGCCAGTCGTGCTCCAATGTTGAATCGCCATCAGAAGAGGGTTCTTGCGATGTCAGCGAGGAGACATCTGATACATCGCTGTTAGGACCATTTACTTGTACCCAGCGGGAAGAAGAAGAAGAAGTTACACTTGAAGTTCCATTAGATGATTACGAATCAGACGAATAAATTTCCCCAATTACTCAGAATTCACACCACTTTCATCATTTCCAATAATACAAATTTTTTATTATTACATATTATTGAATTAAACAGGACCACAATATATCGTGGAATAGGCCTACCGGGGAAACCACGTTAAAAAAATTGCGCCAAGTACACTACCTCACAGGTGGCGTGGAAACGTGTGCATATTATGAAGAACACAACTTTTTCAACTTTTTGAATCGTTATATCTCAGAAATAGTGACTCTTAGGAAAGAAAGTGTAAGAACAATTGTTATAGATAATTTCATGATCTACAATGTTTGTCTGACCTATTTGTATGATAAAACTTACCGTTTGGCTGAAAAATGCAAAAAACCCATACTTGCGAACTTTGACATTGAATAAATTTTTTTGCAGATGTGAGATCGATGGGGACTTTTCACATTTCCTTTATAATGGTGTTCCCAACATTCGAACCAATTTTTAGCTCTATGCGAATTTTTTCATCCTTGAATGTCGATTTTACCGGGCTATATGGTGAACAAAACAGATGAACAAGTAGACTACAGAAGTGAGGAAACAAAACATATACACTGTTGGAAAGCAAATGCAGGTGTGTGCCACATTGCCAGAAACTAGATCCAAGGCCACTAACAGGAAAGGAAGCATATGGGTCTTCACCATAACGCCTTGTATTCAATGATCGTCGCATCACTACATGCGTCGAATGACCTGTGCAATAGTCCCCACGCAATCACACCAGTAGTACAGAAAGCGTGCCACTTTAAAGCAAGTAAGATGTCGTAGCACTCAATTGCTCTCTTCCAAAGTCTGACAGAAAGGTGATCAGTTACCAAATAAAAGCATGATGCTTTGCTAAAGACAGCATATCACCAGCGCGTAGAAATCGTAATTTCTCTCTCTTGACACTTCTGCATACGAAGACGACAATAATGAGAAGATAAAAAAAGACACATACTTTTCGGGACAGTAAATTGGCCTTTTAGGCATCTGGAAACCCTTCTGGTGGATATACGGTACTCTAGTAAAGGTGTCACAGGCCGTAGTATGGTGTTAGGAAGTCGCTAGCTTTGTTGGTACCTGTTTGACATTATAACAGTTCTTCCTTCTAATGGTCTATTAGGATTATCCAGAACCAGACTGAAATATGGGTACCTTTAATTGTCCACTGCTCCTAACGGCCCAAATGAAGGAAGTGCGGTGCGCCGTTCACTCAGACTCTGGCTGCCTTTATGTCTAGTTTCTCTCAAATTCCAATATAGTTGTTCGCACGTCTTACTCGTGCATCGTCTTAGCGTGCTTACCACTCTTTACTCACGTCTGGCAAGTGCCATTTCTTTCATAGCACCTACACTGTCCTCAGAGTTGTTTATATATTCGCCTTAAGCCGCCTGGCTTCGTATTCCAGCTGCCAATTTCCGCAGAACGCACTGGTATCGACTAAGGGAACCTCTCAGGTCCTGGGTAAGCCAGCCCATTTCCTTTATCGCCTAGGCCTCTCTTCCTATCTCTGTCTCTTGGCGGAGATACCTACTTCCGTCCTGGATACCACTCATCGCGAGAAAGATTCCGAAATTTCAGAGGAACACCAGCATTACCAGGTCGGACTGCAGACAGTGCCCTAGCAGGCCGTCGCCTAATTCCATTCTCACTCATAGTTTATATGTTGACGAGGGCCACTCGGGTCGGCGATAGGAAGTCGGAATCATTGACCCCATCCCTCCAAGGGTTTTTCATGCATACTGTGGAATCTATGAGGTTCAGGGCTCTGGAAAGATTTAATATGAAAAATTTTTTAATTACCTACACTGTAAGAAATATTTGTTTGGATTTATACAAATGCAAGTGGCAGCAGTGTATCCAGCGATATTGGTGTATTTTTACACCTATATATGTGAAATGTTTTTATACTCTGCATCCAGGTGAATTTGTCGTAAGAATTTAATAATAAAATACGTGGTTTAAATATTTTACGTAGAATGATGTAATATTACTATAATACATAATATAACGACGCTGACAGGATGTTTGTGAGTGTGCATTCTTATTTAATTTAAATTTTTTGTGATGTTATTTTTTTAAATATCCTGGGGAAAGGGTCTGTGGAAATTCTGTGGCAGAACACGTATGTAGAAACAGGTAAAATAAATTTGGTAAGTATACATGTACTTGATCTATTAGGCGAGAGCTTATTCTCCGAGGAATTTAGATATACATGCAGGTGTTTTGAAGGGGAATGCATCAATGCACACAAAACCAGGCTGACAGAGGCGATTTGTAACAATTTTTTTACAAAATATTAATTCATTCTGAGGATGGAATAGCTAAGTATTTTCTATAATATTGCATTATTTCTTTGTGTTTGTGATGTGTTGACTTCTGATACATGGTATTTGATAATGCATATAGAATGAAGCTGCTTAGATGTTCGGTCATTAGGAACTTAGCCCGTAAACTAAACGTTATTTTTCTTTCACAAGGTGTACCATGAACTGTTTTTCAAATAGTGTATGATACTATCTTAAATCAAGCTGATGCGGTTAAATGCCTGGGCAACAAGATTTTCTTTCATATTAATTTCAAGCTGTTATGTAATTAATTGCCTTAATAAGCCCTAAGTTATACCAAGTTTCCATTTTTGGTGTGTTTGCGAGACTGATAACTTATCTATGAAAAATATTTGGATTGCATATCAAATATATTAACACCATTTAAAAATTATATAAACCACAAATTATTTTATTAAGAATAAATTAAGTCATAGCGAATAAAATGTGTAGCTATATATAGATTAAAGAAACGAGTTTGCCAAGTTCTATCGGCTACGGAATCCTTGTCAGTGTACTATCGGAAACGCGAAGGTTATGTTCAAAAGAAGAACGACTGCATGCTAGTATTCGGTTGCGTTCTGCGCCCTGAAAGGGGATACTTGTAGTAGAAACACCAATCCATTGTCATCTAAATTTAACCAGAAACTGTAATCCAACTGCTAAATGTAGAGTTAAGATCAATGCCATGCAGTAGGTACCAGCGCGTAAGGAAGAATTTCAATATTATGTACAAACATATGTTTGTTACACTGAAAATAAAGGGCGTAAACTATTAGTACATACATTAAAAATTTTTGGGAACTCTTTACTGAAAAATTAACTTTTGACAAAATATTATATCTTTAAGTGGAGTCAACCAAGCTTATATTCGTTAAACGTAAAATTATCATTTGCTTTGACAGCATAAAATGGTATTCAACACATTGAAAATTTTATCAACCCTTGAGGAGTTCAGAAGACATTATAATATGGCCATTGCGTTTCATATGTAGAAATAGGTTACAAAATTGTACAAAAAGCAGTATTTTTACTTATCATCAATCAGGCAGGACTGGAATTTAAAGAGATATGTAAAGAGAACCGTAATTAAATGTCATTGGAACGGTACTCTAGATCTACAGTTCTTTAAACATTATTGTTTCCGCTCCTTTCATGGGGGATAATATTAGTAGGTTAAGAAAATATACATCTTAAAATAAGCTACATAACCTTATGCGATTTTCTTAATTTTATATATCATAATTTGTTATTGTAGGAAAGTAAAATATGCATTTTTAATGTACAAAAACAAATTTGAGCAGCGTGAATTTGCTTCTTGAGTTCGTATATATTTCAAAATAGAACGAACTTTTTTTTATTGTTAATTTTTGCATTATTCGTCTTATAATAAACATCTAACATTTGGGCATGGACTAGTATTTTACATCAATTTTATAATCAAAAAGTAACCCCGTTTTCTCTTAAAAATAATTAAAACCCGACCTTTTATTTCGGAAAATTTCTTTCGATTGTTTTGTGTAACATTTGTCAAGAAGAAAGAGTAGTAACTCTCTCCTACATTTGCTCTCATCTTCGAATGTAACTGCTGAAAATAACACATATAACTCACAAGCTATCCTTATATTACTAAGGGTCGTAAAAAAATGAGTTTTTAACTGGTTCTGGCACACTTAATAAGAACACTTCGGAAAAATCGCACTGAATAAAGTGAAGGGACATAGCAACAACTTAAGCCTCACCGATATTTCATACGTTGTCGACGATAGCTCAGTGGTCAATTGTAGGTTCACCGCCACAACTACAGGTTCTTTGGTAAAGTAACCAAGCAAACTAAAGTAAGGCCAAGATTCTGAAAAGGAGCAGCCATTGACCCCTATTCTGGACATTCTTGTGAATACATGGTTTCTTCAGAATGCTCCCATCCTACCGATGTTTTTATTTCGTCTCTTTTGAAATCCGATGCTCTAAACAGCCATCTCAGCATTTTTGTTTAAAATCTCCATCGATCAGGTTTTAGTAATCCGTAGCCTTACTGAGGTCGATTCAACTCCTCCTTCGTTACCGTCAATGCTTTCCTTCTCAGCAAAGGTGATATGTAATGTGATTTACCGGCGAAAAGTCATCCCGGACGGTGACCTGACTCCCAGGCCCGATTCGTGGTCGGTTAAATTTAAACTGCCTCAGAGAGTGGACTTGACTGGACATGATGTTATTTGACCGGACCGGACTACAGTGTGTATGCGCCACAGCCAACAGACCTGAGTGCACATGAAAGCAGTCTACTGTACAATGTCAACACCCTAACAATGACAATGTGAGACAGACGTGTGCTTCTAGATCTCACTTCTGAATCCGATTCACTCAGTGAACAATTTTTGTTACCATGTTACTAGCAAAACAAGAAAACTTTTGGTTAAGTGTGTATATAAGATAGTTACTTAGATAATAACACACGTTGTTAAGAAATATGACTAACAAACAGTTCAAAAATTTTTTAAGCACGGCAAGTCTCCGTTTCAAGACGTTCACACTATTATTGCTACTGACATTAGAAACAATAACTTACAGATGTATATAATGAGCCTACTTTCCTCTAAATGGGTGCAATTAATTTTTAAATAGTTTCTTAAAACTCAGTTGGTAGGTAGGGCCTGTCTTGTTTAAAGCAATATCATTATAGATGAAACCAAAAACATAAGCAACGGTAGTGAGACAATTAAGAATACACACATGCCTTACCGGGACTCGAATCCCAGAAAATGTCTTACCATAAGCTAGTGTGCAATCAACTGCATTACGGAGGTCGGATTCGAGCGTAAACCTCGAATATAATCAATCTATGGTTTTGAATGACAGGATTTAATAACCTAAAATATTTACAGAGCCGTCATTTTGGAAATAACTTACTGAGCCGCTTAAAACTTGTAAGTTTATATGCTCTACCATATCACTATCTATGTGAATAATTAGGTGAAAATCGGTTGATTGGTCATTGAGATATGGCATAAAACATCCATATTTTTTATGTGACAATTTTCATAATTTAATTAGTATCAGGTTTTAATGTTGAATATAGAAGAGGTGGATTTATTTTAATTTTTTTAAAGAGAATATCAAATAATTTTATTTATGAGATTATTATTTTATTATGTATTTTTTTGTGTTGTGATTTATTTTCTATAATAATTTTTATTAAAATAGCTTTTATTTCGTTTTTATTTGTTTGGATTCGAGGTACTTTACCTCGGTTTCGTTATGATAAGTTAATATATCTTGCTTGGAAATACTATTTACCTTTATCTTTAAATTATTTAGTTGATTATTATTTTAATCACATTGAGGTTTATGGGTTTCTTCTGTAATAAAACTTGAGATTTCCAGTATAAATGTTTTATTCACTACTCCATAACAATGATACAGCAAGAAATACACAGTTATAATAAAAGACGCAATTTTACAATGGCGCCGCCTAGTGACAGTTATACCAACCACACAGGTGACAATTATGCCAACTAAACAATTCGTTTNTTTACAATGGCGCCGCCTAGTGACAGTTATACCAACCACACAGGTGACAATTATGCCAACTAAACAATTCGTTTTCAAACAATGTAAAATGTTAAACTTTTATATTTAATAGAGAACAAAAAATGCATGTATTAGCACATTCGATGATTGTTTACTGTCGTTATATAAAATAAAGATAATTAAGATAACATAGTTTCGAATATATAGTATACAAGCTAAATTTATTTTATATCAGCCATTCTGAAAATAAGTGTCCGTCACACTTAAAAATATATAGATATGTGGCCTACCCCAGTGCAACGTTTTCTCCGAATTTTGTAAGAATGGGTTGATGGTTATCCGATATATGACATAAAAACATAATATTTATTGTGGTTCTAACTTACAAATTGGCAGAAAAATGATGCTCTTTATAGACATATTTAATGGTTTTAATTTATACCGCCAGCACAAAAGGTTAAATTGGAATTTGTTTCATTAATATAAGATACTGAAATAAAATATTTATATAGCCACCAATATGAAAATAAGTGCCTGGCTTACCTATAACATAACAGTTTCCACCATCTGCTGCAGTGCAAATTATTTGCTAAATTTGATAGGAATGTGTCAATTATGTTTCCCGAGATATTACATAAAAAATTATTTTTTCATGTGGCATATCTTACAAAATATCGGACAAAATATGTTCAGTGTAGACGCATTTGTAGTTGTAATATTAACTGCCAGGATACAAAGTTAACTTGGAATTGATTACATTGTTTCGACGATGTAACATTATAAGCTATGGCACCTATATGGCCATAATTGTGAAAATAATTTTCTGACATACATAAGACATGTCATTTAATATCATCTGCCGCAGTTAAACTTGTACATATTTGGTAGGAATCGGTTGTTTACCGAGATATGACACAAAAAACTTTATTAATTAATGTGTTGCTATATTATAAAATGGCCTGCAAGAATAGATAGATGTTGGCATATTTGATGCTTGTAATAATTACTTTTAGCATACAAAATTTGGTCGAAATGGGTAGATTTGGTAAAAATTAGTAGATATACCAAATAAACCTGAAAAATTTGTATGGCCGCCATTTTGAATATTAGTATCTAAAACAGTTCAATCACTTAAGTGTACTTGGCCTTTCATAGTATTACTTGCATTCCTAATTGGATGAGAATATTCTAATAGTTTTCGAGATATAATGTAAAATCTAAATTTTTCCATTNATTACTTGCATTCCTAATTGGATGAAAATATTCTAATAGTTTTCGAGATATAATGTAAAATCTAAATTTTTCCATAAGGCACTATCTTCCAAAATGGCGTACTAAAAATATCAATTTAAAAATTTAATGCATACACGATGTCCTCCGTGCATAAAAAAATTGGTTTAAATCGGTTGAATGGTTTCCGAGAAATTACATATCAAACTAAATTTTAAAATGGCCACCATTTTGAAAGTAAGCATCATNAGAAATTACATATCAAACTAAATTTTAAAATGGCCACCATTTTGAAAGTAAGCATCATGTGGTGTCCAAATATTTAAATGTAAGGTGTCTTTATATGCACCGATTGGTAATATTCGTTTGACGCATTCATCAATTTAAACGGGTGGCATACAAATGCACACACAGACACAAACACAAAATCACACAGGCAAGAAAGTTATCTCATAATCCTTTCTTTCCTTCGGAAAGCAGGCTAAAAAGAATGCAAAGTGTGTGTGTGTATATATCTATATATATATATATATATATATATATATATATGTGTGTGTGTATATATCTATATATATATATATATATATGTGTGTGTGTGTGTGTGTGTGTATATATCAAGAAATACTGGCTGTTTCTTTAAGGTAAGAAGTAAAATTATTCTATAACATGTGATTTCAAGTCTCTATTCAGGTTGTACATATGACGCAGGTTCTCGAATATATTTAAATAGCAAAATTCTTTGTAGTTAGGAACGCAAAAAACTGAGGCAAGGTAACGAAAACTGAACAATAACTGTACTTAAATGAAACAGTACAAAATGTATTGAGATAGAAAATATATCTTCTAACTATTAAGTACATTTATCATGATACTTCTGTTAACTTCACCAAACGGTGTAGCACTGAACGTTTGTTGGTAAGAGTGGCATTTAGAAATTCTGAAAGCTAAATATTGTGATGTTGAAGACCCTGTCTTCAACATCAGAAACTGCAGCAAACAATTTATGCATGACTACTGTATGGAAGCCCAGTGAATTTTAGTTGATTTAAAACTTGATTTTGGCTAAGCTATAAACGATGCTCTGTAGGAAACCATTTTAAGAAGTAACTATTGTTATTCAAAGAGAAAATGTTAGTTACAAAGGAGTTAAAAAAATATCACAATTCGATCCTGCTGACAATATTTCATGTAAGAAAATTAAATTAATGAAGTAATTAAAGATAAAACAAGACGTTACTGATAATAATAAGCCTACTTTCCTCTACATGAGCGAAAATAAATTTTAGTAAAAATCTTAGATGGCAGGCAGGCGTAAAACCAGAAACACACGAAACAGTACCATGAAGGGTGACATCCCCTTGAAGAATAAATCGTAAAATTAGTCTAGCATGCAATCAACTGCATAATGGAGGTAGGATGAAAAGTATCAACATCGAATGTAATCAGTCTATGTTTTGAATGATAAGGGTTAACTAACCTGAAATATTTACTTGGCTATCATATTGAAAATAAGTGTCCGAGAAACTAAAAAAACATATGTTTATATGGCCTACCAATTTTTGGGGAAAATAGGTTGTTTGGTCTCTAAGATATGGAATAAAGGNAAAAAACATATGTTTATATGGCCTACCAATTTTTGGGGAAAATAGGTTGTTTGGTCTCTAAGATATGGAATAAAGGTTTTTTTTTTAAGTTATATCTTATAAAAACTGCCTAAAAAGAGTTTATCTATAATATGTTTCTAATAGATACTATCACGAATAACTTTTCTTTGAATGTGATAAAAATGTTAAATATATATGCNTCTATAATATGTTTCTAATAGATACTATCACGAATAACTTTTCTTTGAATGTGATAAAAATGTTAAATATATATGCCAAACATATCTAAATACTTATGTGGCCGCCATTTCGGAAATCAATGTCTGGTCCTATTTAAATCATGTAACTTTACATGGCCTTCTGTAGAAGTGCAAAATTTGGTATAAGATAGTTGAATTGTTCCGGAAATATGGCAAAATAGTCCATTTACTCACCTGACAGTATTTTACAAAAATCCGCAAATAGCATATCTATATGCAAAAATAATGTTTCAAATAAATGCTGTTTGCATACAAAATTTGGTTTTAAATTTTTGAGACGTTTCATAGATACAACAAATTAATCTTAATTATTTATATTTACCCCATAAAATATGCCAACCGCACATAACACATGTTAATCGACATTGAAGATCCAAAAAAACTGGTACACCTGCCTAATATCGTGTAGCCCCCCCCNCTCACAGAAGTTCCGCAAGACGACGTGGCATGGACTCGACTAATGTCTGAAGGTATTCAGGAGGCAATTCACATCATGAATCCTACAGGGCAGTCCACAAATCCAATCTGCGCCAATTTGAGAAAGGGTTGAACGTCTCTCACCTTAATGTGTCTCGTCAGTCGTCGTTTGTCCCGTTCTTTCACGATCTTTTTCCGGCCGCAGCGATGTCGAATATGTGATGATTTACTGGATCCCCGATATTCACGGTACACTCGTGAAATAGTCGTACGCGAACATCCAAATGTTATCGCTACCTCGGAGATGCTATGTCCAATCTCTCGTGTGCCGACTATAACACCACGTTCAAACTCACTTAAACCTTGATATCCTGCCATAGTAGCAGCAGTAACCGATCTAGCTGCTGACCGCATCACGTTACTCTGATTGATTCCATACCTCTGTTAATTGCATACGCACGCCTATAACAGTTTTTTTGGCTCTTCAGTGTACAAACCCGACGGTAGCAATACTTACACGAAACTTTGGTACGAATCGGTAGATTGGTCCTCGAGAAATAGCACTAAACTTCAGTTGTTAATGTGACGCTCTTCATAAATGGAGGACAAAACGTTTATGTATTATCACATTCGATGATTGTAATATATGCAATGTTCAAAGTTAAATTTAAATCTGTTTCATAGTTTCGTTGATATAGTACACTAAGCTAAAACGTTTGTATAGGCGCCATTCTGAAAATAAGAGACTTACACACTTAAAACACATAAATTAAAATGTTCTACCGCAGTACAACTTATCCGCCAAATTTGAAAGAAATTTGTTGTTTATTTACCATAATATGACATAAAAATTGTACAATTTTATGTGGCGCTGTCTTATAAAATGGTGGAGAAATAAGGCTTTCCATACACAATTTTGATTTATATAATCTATACTGTCATCATACAAAATTTAGTTGAAATTTGTTTAGTTGTTTCGTAGATAAAAAATTTAATTTTATATTTTATATGGCGACATTTTTAAAATATGTGTGTCTGACCCTCTCAAAGTTTATCAGTTTACATGGCCTGCCACAGTGCTAATTATTTGCCAAATGTGGTAGTAATCAGTTGTTTTTCGGAGATATAGTGTAATTTTAATTTGTCATGTTATACTATTTTACAAAATGGTGGACAAAAGAGAATTTGTGAGGACACACTTTATGGTTGTTAGATATACAGCCAGCATAGAAAGTTTCATTCGAATGAATTCCTTTTTTTTCTAAGATTTAACATGTAAAACTAAATTAGGTACATGGCCATAATTTTTAAAACAAGTGTCTCGTAATATAAAAGTATACCATTATACATCATCTGCCGCAGTACTACCTGTTTGCTAAATATGTTATCAATCTATCAATTTTCCCCGAGTAATTGCACAAAAACTTTATTAATTCATTTAGTGCTTTCTTACAAAATTGGAGACAAAAGTGGTTGTTTTTTGGCTTATATTATTTTGCAATAGGTACTGTCAGCATAAGAATTAGATTTATGTTGTTCAAATGGTATGGTAGTTATAAAAAACTTACCTAAAATATTTTTTGTGCCACCATTCTGAAAATATGTTCCTAATTAAGTTCAGTTAATTGCATTTACCTGGTCTATCATTGTATTATACATGTGCTAATTTTGGCTTAAATTGGATGAGTAGTTTTTGAGATATAATGTAAAAGCTTTATTTTTTCACTTAGTGCAATCTTCTAAAATGGAGAACCAAAACTTGTGCTGTCAGAATACAAAATTTGCTTAAAATCGGTTGAATTGTTTGCGAGATATGACATATCACACTACTTTTTAATGGCCGCCATTTTAAAAGTAAGTGCCTGGCATATATTAAGGATGATGTGTCATCTCACAGGAACAATTCAACCGATTTAAACCAAATATTGTATGCTGAAAAAGCATTGTGTTTGCAGTAAATTTTGAGATGGATATTGTTGATAATCACTAATTTTGGATGACAGCCCCAAATAAAATAAATTTTAAATATAGATTATCACTCGAAAATTATTTTAAAAAGTCTTACTCAATGCGCACATAAGTAATGACATAATAGGCCAAGTAAGAGTGTGTGATTAAATTTTATAATATACTTATTTTCAAAATGGCGGCCAGGCAAGTATATTAGGTTTATTTCATGTATCTACCACACCACTTAACCAATTTCAACAAAATTTTGTATGCTGAAAGTATATATTACAAGAATCATAAATACCAACACATAGCCACATTTGTGAACTGTTTTGTTAAATAGCACAACACGAATAAATAAATATTTTATGTCAAGTCTCAGTAAATAATTACCAGATTCCTACCAAATTTGGAAAACAAGTAATACTGCGGCAGATAATGTCAAATTACATTTTATAAGTATGTCAGACACTTTGTTTCAAAACGGCGGACATATAGCCATCTTATCTTAGAATGCTATGTTGTCGAAACCATGTGGTAAATTCCAGATTATCTTTGTTTGCTGTCAGTATATATTACAACTGTCAAATGCATCTTTACGAATATTATTTTGTCTGCAATTTTGGAAGATAGAGCCATCTGAATAAATAGTGTTATGTCATAGCTAAGGAAGTAATAGGCAGATTCCTACCAAATATAGCAAAAAGTAGTACAGCTACAGATGGTGTCATTTTGTATATTTTAAGAATGTCGAACACTCATTTTCAAAATGGCAGCATTCTAGCTGTTTTAGTTTCGTAAACCTTATCATAGAAAACATAGTATAATTTCCAACTTAATTTTGTATGCTGGCAGTAGATATATATGACAACTATCTAATTTGTCTACGGCGAGGAACTATTGTATGCCATTTTACGAGATATGCCACATAAAAAAATTAATGTCTTTACTAATTTCTCGGGAAACAATTGATAATCTGGCAAACAAATAGCACTGCAGCAGGTGAAGTAAACTGATATGTTTTAAGTAGGTTAGGCATTTATAATCAAAATGGTGGCTTTACGAATAATTTAGTTTATCATTCATTGAAAAAAATTTCCAACTTTAACTTTTTGTACTAGAAATGTCTATCACAGTCATGAAATCTATATATACAGAGCCTCATTTCTCTGTCATTTTGAAAGATATCCACACAATAAAAAATAAAGTTTTCAAGTCATATCTCGGGAAAACATCAAACCATTCTTACCTTATTTGGCGAAGAAGTTGTACTGTGATAAGCTATATTACTTTATGTATTTTGAAGTTTAACAGGCACATATTTTTAGAATGGTGGCTATGAAATAATTTTGCCTTATTGTGCTATACTAACGAATCTATGGAATAGATTTTAACTTAACTTAGTATACTGGCGGTATGCAATCATTGAATGTGCTACATATATATCATTTTTCCTCCATTTATGAAGATCGTCAGATGAAAACTATAGAGGGTTTATTCCATTTCTCGAAGTCCAATCAATCAATACCCATCAAATATTATCCCTAAGCAGTGATAGATTATGGTATGTAAACTTACATGTTTCAGGTGCGGCAGTACTTTTGTAAATGGTGTTAATAAAAAAAAATTTACTATGTTTGTATCTACGAAACAGTTTAACAATCATCCAAATTTTGCACACTAACAGTATTCATTACAAGCATCTATTATGCACACAGAGACACAATTTTTTTCAATCTATTTGCAAAATACTTCTAATGGAAAAGATTGAACATTTTACCATATTTATGGAACAGTTCAACTGATTTACACCAAATTTTGCACACCGCAAGTGTTACAGAAAGCCATGTAAACATATATGATTTAAGTGGGTCAGACAATGATGTTCAAAATTCCGGCTTAGTAAATAAGATAAGGTTGCACCTATATTAAATAATATAACCAAATTCAACGAAACTTTGCATGTAAACACTATATATTAGAAGCATCGTACCCAGAGGCTTTCTTTTTTCGCAATTTTATACGATAGCTCTAAATAACAAAACAATGATTTTATGCCATATCTCAGGGACCAAAAACCTGATTTCCACCAAATTCTTCACACAAGAAGCGCTACGGTAAGCCATGTAAACTTTTATTTTTTTTAAGTGACTCAGTCACTTATTTTCAAAATGACGATCCTGTAAATATTTTAAGTGTGTAAAATTCTATCCCTCGAAACATTAGACTGATTAAATTAGAATTTGGTGCACCGAATCCGATGTCCATAATGCAGTTGATTGCACGCTAGATTACGGCACTAAGTTTTCTGTGTTTGAGTCCCGGGAATTGCACGTGTGTATTTGCAATTGTCTCACTACTGTTCAATATGTGTTTGGTTTCATCTCTAATGATATTGCTATCAACGAGACATTAAGTCCTATGTACAAACTCAGTTTTTATCAAGATATTTAAAATTTAATTGCACCCATGTTCAGGAAAGTTGGTTCATTAGATATATCAGCAACTTCTTGTTATTAATTATGGCCATCCATGAATGTTTCCTTTTGAATTATACTCGTATGTCTACATACAAGCGTATTTCATAAGCTATATACAAAAGTTATATCATTAATAATATTATGGCGGGAACAACCTCTAAATGGGCGCTAAAATATAAAAAAAGCATAACCTTAAGGCGTTTCGCTTAAAAGTATAGAAATAGACTACAAGACATACGAGAGGGTACTTTCCCTTTGTCTCTCTCTCTTTCTCTCTCTTTCTCTAACTGGTCCAGGGACCTCACCAGTTCAGCCCTCTACAGGGCCTTTTTTTTTACTCTGTAGCTACTCATCCTTTACTCTCGTTCATTAAGCAATTTCAATAAATTTCACAATTCCTTCAGTTGGTCTTTCTACTCTCTAAATATGGGAGAAAACAAACCACAAACCACAGGATTCTTATTTAAATTAAAAGATAGATTTATTTTAAAATTATTCGAACTAACAAGCAGAAGCATTTCAAGAACTGAAACATAGCAAAGGCGTTAAACAGGGCATTCTCAGTTGACAAATTATATAGCCAGAAAACCCGGAGGGGAGAGTCCATTATCTTTAATTATAAATCTAAACCAGAACACTTAACTTAACTGGGGACACTTGACAAGCAAAACCTAACTGATCTATTACCTAACTTAATGACTACACGAAGCGATACTTATCTGCCATGGTTGACGCCGGCCACCTACCTCCAGCCATGTGGAGCTTGCCATCCTCGTTACGCGGTCAACATTCACAGTGCTCTCGCCTGACGTCAACGCACGACTCCTCTCCTAACAAGGAGCAAAACGACGAGGGAAACCCAACAGTCATGCATATAATACAGCTCGAGGGGCAGGCCGACGTACTTCCCCGAGCTCATCACTTGCGTCCCGACAACGAGTCCGCAATCAAACACGGTCGGACGACTATAAATTACAACACTCACGTCTCCCTGTTCTGCGGCTGTGCAAGAACTCCTCGAGCTTACTAACACCGGAACCTCGCGTGCGCACACGACTGCTGACCCTTCAAGACCTTGGTCGTTGAACTAAAGGCTTCCCCGGGCTTTTGCCCATCACTCGTTTAGCCACAGGGGCCCCAAAGTGCCAGCGAAAACTGCCCATTTCAGGGACATAGTGCACTGAACCTCAAGACGGCGATGCACTTCCATTAAATGGTCAGCACAATCCAACGACGTTGACCTCCTACTGCAAACACCCATGTTTCGCTGCCCCACAGTTGTGACAGAGAAAATTATAAACATAGAACACGAACAAATACAGAAATTGAATTTTACCTACGTGCCAATATGCAGAAGTTATACTTATAATTAGGGTTGTGCTAGATCTCGAAACTTGAGACATTTTTTGAGAAATACGGCATTCTCGAACAACAAGCAAGAAAATTAATTTTCTCGAAAAACAAGAAATTTTGAATGCCAAAAAAATTTTTCCATATGATAATAAGTAGTTGCCGTAATTTTTTTGTTGAATACACAAGTTTACAACTAAGGCACTATATTTCATCTTCAAGGCACTCCACGCACGTCTTTAAACAACATGGTGTTCAAGCACAAAGCAAGCTTGAAACAAAACGAACATTCTAGAGTGACAGTCAGGTTATGGTTATCCTGCTTTATATAGCACGAGATACTGTAATGAATACTGTGCAATTAAAAAAAACGTTATTAATCTAAATTCGTTGCACAGTGACATAATGATAAATTACTCACTAAAGGCACTGATCAGGAGGCATACACCTAACTAAAAAACAAGTTGCCGACTTTCCGTGTCGTTTGCTGATAAAAGAAGTAAATTTTACGTCATTAATTTAAAGTGGACCAATATTTTAAAACATTAAGTTTAGATATATAAATAAAATTTGCCCTATGTTTGCATTTCACATTGACACTTTTATTTGTAAAAATTACGAGTTAATTTCAATGTTTACATCTGTCAGTTTAATATTTTCTGTTTGTTTACATTCAAAATGATGGCAGAAATTTTATCACATCTTTATTTTAATTATATGTCATTAATTTTTCTGAATTTTAAGCAGTTTAAAGTTTTAATGTCACAGAGTTATGTAATTAATGATATTAATTTCATGTGATTTCTCCTTGTAAAACCAGATTATTGTTTACAGTTAAGTTAGATCTTAAGAGATCACTAATGTTAACTTTTTGGAGATAATATTTGCTTATCAGGAAAAAATTTATTCTTTGATTTTGTTAATCAGAAAAGGGTTGCACATTAACAAGCCCAGGGACTCTCTCTTTAGACATGGCAGCAGTCAGTTGATTTAATGTTGTCTTGTCGTGTGACGGTTTAGGAATATTAGAGCGACGCTGGCCCACAACCACCCCCCCCCCCCCCTCATGCATAACCAGGGTAGAGACATAGAGAGACACTTGNGCTGCGTAGGCCTCCCGGCCACCCCCTTTCACCTACCCTATGCCTCTAGCCAGCCCGTGAGATCTGTGGAGTGCAGAGGTTTCACGGGATATCACCAAATAATCATGTGTAATTCGCCTGAATTCAGAAAGCACGCACCGCGGAAGAAATAGCTGAAGAGCTGGATATTGGTGCCGAGAACACCCCCCTCCCCCCTTAGCTAACCACAGGACAATGTGGAAACGCACCGAGAAGAAATAGCTGACGAGAGTAAGCTAGGGGC
>NQII01000576.1:373494-401940 GCA_002778355.1 Clitarchus hookeri
CCCCAAAACCTTCAGGAACCAGGACACGTGTTTTAAAAGGCATTGTTCTGCGTTCTACCACCTCACCCCTCACCCCCTCCCTCCACAAGGCGACATGTGCCGACAATGAAGGGTAGAGGCTGGCAAGCATAAAACCCCTTTTCGAGAGAAGTGAGGAGACAGTTCATTAGTACAGCGCAGAGAGGTCAGTCAGTTGATTATTACCGCCCAGAGACGTTAGTTCGAGGAGGCAGTCGTGCACAGAGCGGCCGAGAGATCGGGCTCCTGGCCACAACAGTACCTCAGTACGTCAGTAGAACAGTCCAGGGGAGACGACGACACCCAGAGGGCCTTTGCCAAAGGCCGCCCATCGCCGGAGCTCACCCACCATAGCTGACATCATACCAGCAAGAGTTAAGTATACAATCACCGTCCAGCGNCATACCAGCAAGAGTTAAGTATACAATCACCGTCCAGCGAAGCCCCCCTGCACCACGAAGTCGTAAACAGTTAATACGAGTAGTCAAATTAGGTACCACACCTCTCAAGTGTTCATCAACGTAGTTCTTGTATTAACTCCAGACAATATATTCGTCCTTCAAATTGAAACAGCCAAAGTCTACATTATTACAAACCCCTTAACCTTCAGGCATCATATAGTCTGTGCCACGAAACATTAACAAAGACCTTACGTACTTTTAGGATGTGTTAGTCTCTTATAAAATTTTATTAAATTTTTAATTCTTACCACCCTTCCTAATGGCATGGCGATGGAAGAGAGCCATTGCAAGTTTAGTTAATGTGCGCAAGCTTTAGAAGCAGCCTAAAATCTCCATATTATTAGTTTTATTGGTACCTCAAGATTGAATATTGTGCTCAAGGGACGCTGCTTCTACCATGGCCGAAAGGCATTCCTACAGTAAGACTGTATGCTTGGGTATGAGTAAACGATCTTTATACATTTTCTTTTGTAGTTCGGAAAACCATCAACATAATTTTGTCGAAAGATCTGAACCGAAGAAATTTTAATTTGTTTCTAAGTAAATTATCCAGAGGTCCTGTGATCGAGTCTGCATTTTGTAAAGCTAGTCGGAATTAAATTTTACCACACCATTTGGTTAAAGTTAAAATTAACTCTCTACAGAAAATTTTATCAAGAAGTAATAGTTTAAATCTGAACTCATTAATTTCCTTTCACTTAATGATGGTCTTGGAATTTATTAGTTTTGAGAAAGAGAGAAATGAAATTACATACTGCTCTGTAGAAAATTTAATATCAGTCTCATTCACTATCAGTATGAAATCCAATTTGAACCAAGTAATTGTTACTTATTATAGATGTTCACAAGTTTTGAATGTTAATGTGTTTTGATTGTTTTCCTATGAAGGTAATAAATGTCTTGTGCTGAATCAGGGTACATATGTGCACTTTGTGTAGATTTTGAATTTCGTTATGATTAAAAGTGTATATGTTTTGTTGGGGTGCATTATGCTTGTTCTGTCATAGCCTACCTCTACATCAGTTGTACAACGAAGGTGGTATTTTAGTTTTACTTACCTTTTGCAAGAATTCAATGTTTCTGATAATTCGTGGATTTACCACGCTGTTTAATATGATGTTAATTGATAGCCAAATGGGTAAGAGAATATTATTTCACATTATTTCTGTGTGTCAGAATTATCCACAGAGAAATTAACGGTATCTTATGTACAAGGCTTTCCTTTTACACAAACACTCGTTTACATTACACAAATATCAACCACACGAATAAAATTTTTTAAATTACATATAAATCTACTAATTTAAAGTTTTGGCGCCAAACATGGGGCTATAACCGGTCTGAAAAAGAAATTTATTTGAAATGAGTAACGTGCCAAATAGAGAACCATATTTTTTTAAGAATCTCCTTGTGTGAGGCTAGTGACGCTAACTCGCAAGACAACATGGCGGAGGATAATTCTGCTATAGTTAGCGCGCAACTGTTGTACATGCATGAAACTATCACTGAGTAAATCGAAAAAAAAAACTTTTTCCACTGAAATGTTGGCTAGTAATGAAATATCCGAAGAGTCTATGAAATGTGGCTAACTCTAAAAAACAAATATCGTATCTATTGCACTCACGGAATCCAGTAATACTGTTGCACTTGAGTAAGTAATGAAGTGCTTGCAATTCTTTCAACTTAATTTAAAAACTGGGTTAACTGAAATAAGGCGTGATTAGGAAACCAATACACATTATTTAAAAACTGAATTAAGTGAGCAGATAGAGCAGAACAATACACTAACACGTAATTTAGAGTACACAATTGAAACGCAAACACGTAATTTACAGAGGGAATAATAGGAGAAAAGCCATAAATTTGAAACTGCTACATGTATTTTATAAGTTCAATAAAATACACTGAAAGTTGAAATACTTTACAGTATGCAAGCAATACCGGAAAATTTTGTAGCCGCACAGAACTCTCAGTCAAACGTAAACGTTCAAAGTAAACAAAACACACTCAGCGAGCTGTATTCACAAGATACATAAGAATTACAAACAAAAGGGAACATCCGTATAGGTAAATCATGTACCCGATTTTTGTTTTCGGAAACTCCGACCAGTAAGTTTGCAATTAAAAAAACAAACAATGTGCGCCATGATGAATAAAAGGTTACTGCCTCCTGCACAAGCGTTGTTTAAAAAAAAAAACCTCATGAGAAAAATATCTCTTTAATAGAAACGAAATGCACTAATTATTCGTTTTTCACTGTAAATAACCAAATTTAACAATTAACAACCGACAACAATTTTTTTGTGAGCAACGCATTTCTGCGTATTGTGGATCAAGTGGCCAATACAGTAGGTGTATTTTTGTAATTGAATCGGTAGCGAATTCAGTAAAACTGGTGTTTTGGCACTCGTGGTTTCTCTGCTCTTTGTAAGCTCAGTTCACAATGGAAAACATGTACATAACAAACGTGTAATAAACGTAGGTATTCCTTATGATGTGGTTCATGTTCATCGTGCACGTAAACAGCCCCTACGTACACGATGACCATGAACCATGTTATAAAGAATAAATCCTTTAATTTTGATACGTACACGTTCGTGATGTACACTTCATTCATCGTAAACCGCGAATGATAACAAAAGCACGTTCCATTTCGGCCTTCCAAACATTTTAACAGCGCATGCGCAGTAGCGATACCCGGCACGTCTAAAAATAAAAACCTTTTTTTTAAAATATAAACAGTGACTGATTGCCTTGTAACTTTCACCCGGGAGTGAAATTTGTTTGGTAGTATCAAGGAAAGTGCTGATAAGTCACCTGTGTGGATGTACTACGAGAAAAGTAGTGATGGGTCGACTGGACTAGGCAAAATTTGTAGGAAAGTACGTACTTAAAATCCAATTCAGCACCACATCTGGTCAACGGAGGCATCTTTCTCAGCACCCAGTTATCAAAAATGATTATGATAATCTTCAAAAACGTAACTCACAGCAGGCTCGGCCTGCAAGTAGATATAGCGAACCCAGTCCTAAACAGTTAATGTAGGATACAATCAAATTATATTCCACTCATGTGAAGTCTACAGCAATCACAAATTCTATTGGGGATTGGCTGATGTTGACATACAACACAGTTGAAGATAAGTCGATTATTAAAATTCTTAGTACTGCACAGCTCCTGTATAAATTACCGTGCAGAACTACATTTTCGCGAACTGTGGTTGCCACCTTGTACTTCAAAATGAAGGAGAATGTAAACAAGCAAGTGGAAGAAGCTCTGACAAATGCAGCTTCCATTTATTTCACCTGCGATTTGTGGACCTTTGCAGCAAATGATGCTTTCATGGCAGTAACATGTCACTTCATCAACCATTTCACTCTAACGATATTTTGTCATGGGTGCTACCATTTTTCAGACGGTCTTACTGGCACTGCAATTGCCGAAAAATTGTTTCATGTTATAATAGACTGGAAAATTGTAAAACTTAAAGATAAAAATGTCTTCAAGTACGTTGTTAGAGACAATGGGAGAAACATCAAACTTGGTTTGTCACTTTGCAGAATGGAACTCATTCTACTACAATGTTTTGCACATACTTTGCGATTAACACTAAATGATTCACTGAAGGAAACAGATGGCATGGGCAACATGTTGAAAAAGGCTAGGGCAATTGTTGGCCACTACAAACACAGTTCAAGGGCTACTGAAAAACTGTACAAAATTCGAAATGAACTTGAGTTACCATCACTTAATTTAACTCAAGATTGTTCGATCAGATGGAACTCTGAATACCTTAAGCTCAGTGAAAATAAATATACCTTTGCATTTCATTTGGCAACTCTAAACAATGATAATAATTTGACAATTTGTGAATGGCAACTGGTTCAGGGCTACGTTGAAATTCTGAGACCATTGTATGATGCAACAACTCAGTTGTGTGTTGACCAGTCTCCTTCAGTATATATGGTCATACCTATTTTTTTTTCAATGACACAGCATCTCACAAGTTACATTGACCAAAACAAGGGAGTAGTGCAGTCTGGCATTGTTTTTGCAAGAGCGCTGCTTCAATCTTTGAAGGTTAGGTTTCCTCTGTTTAACAGAAGTGAGCGGTATCACACTGCCATGCTGGTAGAGACACGATTCAAGCATGCTGCTGTACCCAAGTACCAAAAGCTTATAACAGTTGAGTAATTGAAGAGAAAAGTGGAGCAAATTTCATCTTCAAAACAAACCAGGTGAGCTAGAGTTACTGTATAGTGTTAAATCACTTCAGAAATTTTTTTTCACACAGGTCTAATAGCCTCAATTTTAGATTAATCATATTCACTTATATATTAAACAAATTTTGTTCCCTGTCTTCAACACTGTATGACATTATTAACTGGCATACTTAATGTAGGCTGCTGAACAAAGCTGGTGCCCAACACAAAATGATTTGTATACTGTTTGAGAATTTATTTATACAAGTGAAATTTACTACATCCTTAATTTAAATGACAAAAATTTCTTTGTTTTAGAAAAACCTCAACTCCAGGATAACAGTTTGTTTCTCTGAAGTGCATTTGTCAATATGGCTTATTAGTCGGAAGCAAATGACAATGTTGAAGTGAGCGACTATCTTTCATCGCCACCTATCTCAAGAGAGGATGAACCCTTAAAGTGGTGGAGGGAAAAATGAAGCAGCCTTTATCCTCTCTTGTGCAATATTGCTATGGAATTTCTGAGTATTCCTGCAACAGAGGCTCCCAGTGAGCGAGATTTCTCAGGAGCTGGGAACATAGTGAGCTATAGAAAAGTACTCCTTGCCACAGAACATGTTGAAGAACTTGTTTTTTTTACATTAAATCCAAAAAAGGCTTTAAACGAAATAGAATTGATAGCAGTGTATATATTTTTTGCACAGTGTGGACTAATGTATTTATAACCCTTACTGTACGTATTATATTAATGTTGTAGAGTTTTATAATTTTGTTGTCGATACTACTTCTGGACATGTAAAGTTTTGCTTGTTTAGGGTTTTAGTAAGTGCTTATATCATATAACATAAAATGCGAACAGTCCACCTGTCATTTGAATGTATGTTTAAAATTTTATCATATACTAGGAATTCACATGATTTTTAAAAATAAAGGCTGGTCACAAATATGTTAATATACTGAAAATTTCTCATTCCCGTCACGATTTTCGCAAGAAAATTTTTATCTTTCTCAAAAATTTCTCGAAGCCCAGATCTCATTCTTGCAACTAATAATACAAAATTTTAAAAATTTTAATATTTTATTTTCTTACCGCTGGGATATATTTATTGACTTAGACATTTTACGCATTGTCAGTGACGTCTGTGCAGCAATTTGGTATCGTTTGCAACAAACTGAAAAGCCTCGACCTACAGATGAACGCTTAAAATGTGAAGCTGATGTATTACAGAAGTGTAATTTTGGTAACTCTTTGGATGTTCTGAACGGCATGCACATAATAATTAAGGTACCTGCCAATTCGGGTTTATCATACTTCAATTATAATAAATATTTTCGATTGCATTGTTAGCCATCTCAGATTCCAACTATACATTTACAATGATTGATTTTGCTGCTAAGGAATGCTTCAGAGATGAAATATTTTCAAAAAGTTTCTAAGTAGAGTGGTTAAAAACATAAAACATTATACCTCCCGACGATGCATTATAATTTGGTGGGGAATGCATTCTGTCGCAGATGAGGCATTCTCTCTGTTGAAACATTTTATGCGACCTTATTAAGAAAATACACAAACTAGGGAGCTAGAAGTCTATAATTGAATCATGAAATGCCAAAATAATGGAAGACCATAGTAGAGGAATTATGGGGACTTTGGCACATCGGGACCTGGGACCGGAGCGTCGGACCTGTTCGTGCTCTGACATTCCGGTCAGCCGGCGGCCATAATGGATCCAGATGACATAGACCCTGGTGACCCTTGACCTTGAACCCAGTGACCTTCGGCACCAAAAATTTAAAAAATACAAAAATCCAACAAACTCAAAAAATTCCAAATATAAAAAAAACTAAATTACAAAAATATTAAAAACTAAAAAAAAAATTCTAATTTATTTTAAAAAACTATTTAAGAAAAGAACTTAAATTTCCGGAGGTTTCACACACCCCATCGCCCCATACACATTCAACCATCTTGGTAAGTGCAGTCCACCATCTTGGTAGGCATCACAGCGACCGTCCGCCATCGTGGTAGGTACAGCCATCCGCCATTTTGGTCGGTGCAGTCCGCCATTTTGGTAGGTGCAGCCATCCACCACATTGGTCGGTGCAGTCCACCATATTGGTAGGTGTAGCCGTGCGCCATTTTGGTAGGTGCATTCCACCATAGTGGTAGGTGCAGCCGTGCGCCATCTTGGTCGGTGCAGTCCACCATATTGGAAGGAGTCACAGCAACCGTCTGCCTTATTGGTTATTTCTTTGTCATTTGTTTTACATTGTTGGTGCTGTCCCCAGCACCGGGTCCAGAGACGGCTGACCACCTCCACTCCCCCCTTCCAATATATTTAATTGGCCAATTGCCCCACCCCTTTAAAAGTATTTAATTGCTCCGCCAATGTTTCTCATTGGCTAATTACTCGGGTGATTTCGCAAACCTTCGTTCTACAAATTAGTCGGTTCCCCTCCACCATTTTCAATATATTTAGTTGCTCCTCCTATGTTTCTCTTTGGCTAATTGCCCCAACCCCTTCCGATATATTTAAGTTCTCCTCCAATGTTTCTCATTGGTTTATTTCTCTTGCGATTTCGGAAACCTTCGTTATACCAATTAGAAGCGGTCGCTCGAACTCTACCCCTGTTTGTCATTGGCTAATTGTCCCACTCCCATTACCCCCTCCACCAATTATTCACCTTCGTTCGAATATTTTGTCGGCAGGCCTCCACCCCGCAACCCCTGATTGTCATTGACTAACCACAAAACGTGAAAATCTTTTGGATTAGCTAATCGCTCGTACGTTTTCGGAAACCTTATTTCCATACAATCGGCAGCCTACTTTAATCACGAATGCGGACTATTATTTTTTTCCTTAAAAACTCTTTATAAGACGCACCCTAGCCCCCTCGGGAAATCAGTCCTTTTTCTCGTTCTTAGATGTGTACGCGTGTTGTCCGAGCAGCCATAAAATAATTTCGGGCATTTAGGCATTTGGAGGGTCCGCTCACTTAGTGCCTTGGACAAACGGGAAGAGTTACCTTACCTTCCGAAAGAATTTCTCCTGGTCTACGCACCTTACGAAATTTTTACAGTGTTCAAGTATTTGCTGGCCTACCTGCAGCAGGACGAACACATACAGGACTGCCTTTCGTGCAATGAGTGTTTCGAGGGCTGCACCACCTTGGTTTCAGAATCTCTGCGTAGCAGGTATTGGTGCAATGCCTGCTGAGCAGCCCTCACGACGTCTGCGCCCGTGGAAGACGACTTCCCCAGTGAATATGACGTCCCCATTGGAGACGCCTTCCCCGTAGAAGACAACGTCCGCGTGCAAATTATCTACTCACAAGCTGTACACGTAGAAGATGCTCCCGTTCAAGAAACTTACTGGCAAGCACTACCCGGCGTGGAAACCAACCAAAAACACAGTTTCCCGATATGTATGGACCTCAATCAAATATTTTATGACTTCGTAAAAAGTTTCGAATCTCGGTGTGTGCATCGGAACCTAATTTTTCTTTACAAAACAAAAATACATCAAGTGAAAACATCCTAGGTTTACGGTCGTTGGACTCCTACGCCATTAAGTAGATTGCCATCTCGTACAGTGACAAAGACGAGAAAAACAAAGTTTTAACTTTTTTTATCGCTGTGTCCATGGGAGCTACTCGACCGCACCATGCAACAGACGTACTGCCTACAGACGTACGAAACGCACGGACTAAGGTGGAACGAGGGGAATATTCCGTACGAGGGTATTCCGGCAATGCTAGACTTTGCTATTATTCTCTATTATCCTGTGTACGTGTTTAGAAGACGCCAAGAGTCTGAGATTCGCAATGCGTGCCCCATCGGAACGAACTTTGTATAACTTTAGAAACATTGCCGCTGCCCGCCCTTTTGACAGCTCGTCGAGACGTACTCCACAAAACTTCACGAGTGCAAAAATCAAAGATATTGATGTGCCCTGTGAAACGTGAAGCCCTTAGTTTTTGGAGTTATGATAACCCGTGTTACATAAAAAAATACTATAAGGAACCCATTGCTTATTTTTAAAAAAAANTAGTTTTTGGAGTTATGATAACCCGTGTTACATAAAAAAATACTATAAGGAACCCATTGCTTATTTTTAAAAAAAATCATTAAGTGAGAGATGCTCTCCAAGACTCTGACAAGAAACACGTGTAAATAAAAGTATTATTTGTACTATGCAGAATAATAATAATATTGTAATGTGTGTGCAAAAATAAATGTGATTATAACTATATATATATATGTGTTTATTTTTTCTCGAGTTATGTAGTGCTCACATAAGATTTATAAATCACTGTTGGTAAAAAAATTATTTAGTATATCAGTTTTGTTATAATTTAAAGAAAAATATATTTAATGAGACTCTAGCCGTCACTAACAATATATATATATATATATATATATTTATATATTACGTGTACATACTTAATTATAAAAAAAATTAATTTAAAGAATTGGAAAAAAAATCGTGTGTCGTGTACGAATGCGTTATGCTGCTTTCTGTAAAGAAATCATAGCTCGAAAAACTCACAAAGAGAGTTTAAACTTCTTCGCTATCCCTCGCGGTATTCGATATTCACAGTGACGGATCCGATGCATTCCCACTAACCCAGGCATAGACGCTCATTATTAAAAACATTTCCTCCCAAGTTTAAAATCAGTACATGAGGAAATTTAGGTAGCGGGAAAAAATACTCATATGGTTACTCCACGTGCGGTGATTTTTCTAGCACCCATTGTCAGCATATAAAAGACTTTATACTCATAAATAATGCACATATTGTAAGTTTTGTAGGGAAAAAATGATATACCATTGAAGAGACGCTAGCGTAAAGGTACACCCACCACAAGTACAAAATCATAAAAAACAGTTACTTTCGGCAAACAAATTTCTGCATTTTCTTACATTCGTGTGCGCTCGCTCCATTAAGAAATATATCTGATACGTGGTAAAACATCCCCACTCCCATCCTCAAAGTCCCAACATTGTTACGTGACTTTAGCTGAATGAAAACTGACATGCGAACATGGGTATGAATATGTGTGCGGAATCTAATCCAGCAGGTGTCAATAGTATTCACTCTTTATAAATTACGCGAACGAAAACTTAGTTTTAATATCGAGATGCTGGTTCACCATGCAGATATATACCACAATACGAATTCCAGCAAAGACACGCGCATACAGCTTTCATTCACAACACTTCTACCTCGTCAAGACAAGTAAGGAAAGACTTCACAAGTGCGAAAAAAAATTAGAGCATATTGCTGCCAGTTCATTACGGATACCATCAAATTTTAGAGTTATGTGATTCCCTTTCGAATGTAGAAAATTAATTCCATGTACAAATTTGTTTTGTAAATAAATTCTGGCTCAAAATTCACCTTTGTTTTTTTTTTCTTGTACAAAAAATTCAACTAAGAAATAAGGCAAAAAAAACTATCATTCTACACATGCTCATGCGTCAAAAACACTCACACATAGCCCGAAATATCCCAATTGCAGGCGAGACTGATAGACGCATTAAAAAAGTATTAAGACAAAACATACTGAAGAAGTGGTCATGAGTCCCATTACAGAATAAACGAGAGGAACGTGCAGTCGTAATCTGAGCTCGCACACTCGGCCAGCCGCGCTGCACCAGGTATTGAATTGGACTTTGCCCTAGCGCACTGACCGCCAGGGGGAGGCTTGTGGCTCGAGCAGCTTTTTTTATTTTTCACACAAGCCGACTTTAATTCATAGGATAATAAAAACAGATATATGCACGCGCAAGTCAACACCAAGGAAACCTCATTTTCAAGGGGTCCCGGTTTCGTTACTGAACTCATTCGGCCCGAATTCTATTTTAAAAATCACTCCAGATGAATGCCGGGATGGTTTCTTGGTCGANCGTTACTGAACTCATTCGGCCCGAATTCTATTTTAAAAATCACTCCAGATGAATGCCGGGATGGTTTCTTGGTCGAGTCCTTACTTGTTCCTGCTTGCCTTAGCAACTAGCTCCGTCTCAAAATAGTATAAAATTTACTTTTATTATTATTTAAGCTTGCACGCCACCTAGATAATGTAAACTAACGCTACTATTTTACGAGTATATAATACAGTCACTAATAAGAAAAAAATATGTATTTTCATTATAAGAGGAAGGGTGTTGCACCATTTTCTTTTACATTGAATCCGTAGCATCGGGCTTTGATACTCACGAGCCAGCCGCATTTCGAGGAGGATAAACACAAAATTACAACATGTGATGCAGAAAAATGTGTACGTATTAACTTTAAAAAAATCACTATATTGAGCAGAAAGATTTNCGTTACTGAACTCATTCGGCCCGAATTCTATTTTAAAAATCACTCCAGATGAATGCCGGGATGGTTTCTTGGTCGTGTCCTTACTTGTTCCTGCTTGCCTTAGCAACTAGCTCCGTCTCAAAATAGTATAAAATTTACTTTTATTATTATTTAAGCTTGCACGCCACCTAGATAATGTAAACTAACGCTACTATTTTACGAGTATATAATACAGTCACGAATAAGAAAAAAATATGTATTTTCATTATAAGAGGAAGGGTGTTGCACCATTTTCTTTTACATTGAATCCGTAGCATCGGGCTTTGATACTCACGAGCCAGCCGCATTTCGAGGAGGATAAACATAAAATTACAACATGTGATGCAGAAAAATGTGTACGTATTAACTTTAAAAAAATCACTATATTGAGCAGAAAGATTTNAAAATTACAACATGTGATGCAGAAAAATGTGTACGTATTAACTTTAAAAAAATCACTATATTGAGCAGAAAGATTTATTTGGTATAAGCAGTTCCTTGCATGTCTCATGCATAACAAGATAACGTTTTGCAATTAACAGGTATTTAAAGCTACCATTTCGCACACGATGCGTTGTTGGCTAGTCTGATAACTCTAGGAATTTACACCGAATCGGGTCATTATTAATCTCTTCGTAATCTAACGAACGACTCCCTTCATCCGCTGACGCATATACTTAGACGTACCCCCCCCCCCTCGTATACAGAGGTAAATTAATGTTAAACCGTTTAGGAGGAACAAATCTAACAGAATATTCGATCAACTCACATATGCAAATACGAGTGTAAACCTCATTTCATGAATAATATATTTAACTCTTGTAGCGACGGTAAAACCTAAGACATTTTTGCATAGATTTTATATGTTTATATATATGTAATATACATATATGCATGCGCGCATGAAATCATATTAAGATTAGAGAAAACCGGCCAACCTATTCCAAAAAAGGGAGGAAAGATTGCCCAGTAACGAACTTAAGATAATACGCTTCATGCCCCGAACAGTGCTACATATCTATATTTCCGAATAGAAGCGATATTGAGAAGTGAGAAAAAGCCTAGTATTTTAAGTTGTGTTACTCTTGAACCTTCAGAGGAAACGTCTATGTTCTCTCAACAATAACCTGACCATTGAAAAAAAAAAAGTCCAGCCCCCTAAAATACTTTTTTTTTTATTACAGAGTACGCGTCATAATATCAGAGCTAACTACCGATGCTAAAACAGTCTCCAGTTCTTTAAGAACATGCAAAGATACGTACGCATGTAAGCAATGTTTGAGCCCAGGCATGCCAGTGTATCACATATACATACGAACGAAATATTTTCAAAGGGTCAGAAGCGAGAGCTAAATCACCCAATTTCGGTGTTAATTTTTGCGACAAACTTTGTGCACCTCCATCATGCCCAGAAAGAGTTCTGATGCTTGCTAGCATACTTGCGCTCCATCGGCCCCTCGTGATGCCATAAAGATACAAAATATCCTATAATGCAAGTACATAAGCAATAGATTCACAAAAGAATATATTAAAAATACTCACGTTTACGCACATGAGGTTTATTGCCCATGCAAAATTAGAAAATTATCAGGCTGCAGGAGAGATTACTCAGGTCAGAAGGCGTACTGCAATCTGTAAAATTATGAAGATTTGGACACATTGGTTCAAGCTCCACATCTAAAACGGCACCTCAGGCCCATTTTGCAACAATGGCCTCTTCCACGGTGTCCCTTAAGAGGGTGACTGCAGTGGCTAGAGCTCTAGTACGCGTACAGTATCCTTTCTTTTGTACAGACATTTACGCACAGGAGGTACGGTACACCTCAACACCAGATCATTCTTCACATTCTTCACTCGGCCTCTTCCCTCCAACACGAAGGGACAAGTTCGATTCCCAGCAGGGTCGCTCCCAGATTTTCGCCCTTTCATTCCTCAAAAACATTCCTTCCTCAGTTCGTTTGTTTGTCAAACAAAACTCAGCCGACATAAACAGCCTGAAAAAAACATAATACTTCAGATTGAACCACATTCCCTATACCACACCTTCTCGTTTAATTTTTCTTTGAAACAGACCAATGAAATATCTATTTTTTTTAGAAAAGCAGTAGCGTAAGGTTCAATAAATTAAAAATTCACAACTAAGAACACATAAATGTACTATCCTACTTTTTACATGCATTAAATTTTGCATTTCTCTGATGTATGCTCATATCAAAATATGCCTAAATCATATTATACATTAATATAAATATATGTTAGTGCATATGCGACGGTATTTGCGGGTTTTATATTTTCCCCGGGCCTCTTGCTGGTGCCAACAGACAATGAGGGATTTCTCAGGGTGCTCCCACGTTTTTATAAATATATATAATAAATCCGTAATTTCTCTCTGAATTAAATAGGTAAATATCTTCCTATGGACGACCGCCTCTCCATTCTGAGTAATGAGCTGACTGATTCTCGGCCGACAAAGATATTGTTGACAACGGTGTGCTCTTTCTTTAGTAGATTACAGGTTAATATATCAAAAGTATTGTCATGAGGCAGAACCTAGAATTTTTTCAGATGTAACTGAGCAGAACTAACGCTTAACACATATGATTAATTTTGGATTTAAATTGTGGAAGAGCTTGTATACTCACCCAGCAGGCATTTCACCAATAAATTGTATTTTATATGCCTGTATGAATATTACATGGTGATATAAATATATACCTATATCATATGGTAATATTAATATATATGTGCATTATATAGTAATATAAATATAGAAAATGAGTCAGGAGAACTGCCCACTTATGTCTCTCAGGACCACGATACGCAATCTTACTTGGACATCACAGTGGCGGATACTAAGGCCAGAAATATGGTGAGGAGATGGCCCGTTACGGACGAAAGTTCAAGCGACCACCGACTTATCATTTTCGAAATTTATGGTGACAAAAAGAGTGCCCCTCAACTGGAAGAATATGAGGTGAGGTACGTTCATAGCATGGCGGATTGGGCTGCTTTCGACTGATCCCTGTTGAGGAGGCTGGACAGTAATCTTTCACTAATGAGCGATAGTATAGTGATAAGAGTATGCGCCAGTACTGAAATGGGTGAGGACGTTAAGGTTGGCAAAGAAGATCAAGTGTCCCGAGAAAATCTGCCGGACATTGCCAAGTNGAGAAAATCCATCACGGGTGATACTGTTGGCAATTACATCAATCACGTTTCCCACTTGCGCGAAAATACAGGTTCGAACCCTGCCGGAAATCGAACCTAACTCGCCTTGATGGGAGGCGTGCGGTCTGGTAGCAGTAAAACTGCTGTCAAGAGGATGGTGTGAAGTATTGAGCGTGTCCGGTCCTGCGTTGGTGACAAATAATAATTATAGAAAGGGTGCCTGATCTTCTCCGCCACGTTTCGTGGTTCTCAGAAAAAAAAATGTACTGGTAAGGGTGGATAGGGCCGGTCACCACAATATTTTCGTGATTTAAAAGAATCGCTTAGTACTAATGTTAATCAACGCAGATCACTGACAAAGAGTAACCGACATGTGAAAAAATTTTATTGAGTCAGCTGTCAGAAACGCAGTTCAACCGACCAGTTTTCCAGTGGTGCTGATGATACCCGAGGTCACTGAGGTCACCTTATTCAAATTAGACGAACCATCCCCTCTTACATGCTTCGTCCTTATTAGTTCCCCTGCTTCTTGCTACCCGAATTTGATTTCAACCTTGAAACACAGTCCCTTCTTGTGTGACCTTCATTGCCGCAACCTAAACAAATAGGTATGCCATCAGCATCTCCCTGTGGTCTAAGTGTAGTACCACTCCAGTATTTTAAGTCCCCCGCTATGGCATGATCTATCATGGCGAGATAGAGAACTGGAAGAAGAACGGAGGGATCTTCGCAGAGCTAGAAGGAAACTTCATAGACTTCGGGACGAGGAGAGCTAGCTCTTCTCCCTGTACTATAAGGTCAAGAAGAAGGCCTACTTCAGCAGGGTGCGGAAAAAGAAAGCTAAATCACGGGAAAAATTTGTCATCCGAATTGGGAATGAGTACCCTTTTGGCACAGTATATAAATTGGCTGCCAATAAAGTCAAAAGGAATTCCCCTCCCTCTATATAAGGGGGGAAGGGAGTTCCTTTTGACTTTATTGGCAGCTCCATGCTCTCCTACAGGATGACTCTATGGTGGAAGAGGGGGAGGTGCACGCCAGAAAGAGACTGGAAATGGAAATGGTACCAGAAACTCAGGATGCTCCGGAATTATTAGAAGAGGACCTTACCACCATCGTCTATAAAATGAAGAATGGGAAAGCCCCTGGGCTTGATGGCATTACCTCTGAAATTCTTAAGAGATGCTACTCTAGAATAAAGAAGGTGCTCCTGAAAATTTATAATGAATGTCTCAGAGAAGGCATTGTAAAGTTGCGTCTTTACTGTTACAAGCGTATATTTAATAATATAGCAGCCTCAAAGGTTAGGCGCCATCTTGTAACTTACTGCCGACGGTTTACTTGCCTAGGCTTGCTCATTGTAGAAACACGAGACTCATAGAATTGAACATTATTAATTATGAATGAAGAAGTTTCAAATTAGTTTGTTATGTACTTTGTTTATTTAACTATTTATTTAACACTCAGCACCACAGTTCACAGAAGAAGTCCAGTTTGCAGAGTACGAACCTTACAGATAAATATAAAAGTACANTACTTTGTTTATTTAACTATTTATTTAACACTCAGCACCACAGTTCACAGAAGAAGTCCAGTTTGCAGAGTACGAACCTTACAGATAAATATAAAAGTACAGAAAACGGCGCCACAGTGGTTTCCGTTTATTAACGTCTCATGAATATTAGCCCGAATAAAGAATATCTGCTGCTACCTCCCACACCGGCTGAGAAATGAAATAATACAGTCTAGTGGCCGATGTGGGGGTCACGTCACACCTGATGCGACTGCCCCGAAGTATCTCTCTCTGACGACTAAAGAAGACGACCGCTTCTTACGGCCCTCGCCGCAGACTGCCCCTCCTAAGAAGACTCTCAACGANCTCTGACGACTAAAGAAGACGACCGCTTCTTACGGCCCTCGCCGCAGACTGCCCCTCCTAAGAAGACTCTCAACGATTAAGACCTTGTAAGGGCGACAGCTAGACGCCTATATCCTACTGCCTATCCCCCCTCTCCTGTGATAACGGCCTGGCCACGTACGCTCTCCCTCGTTATCTAACTGCTCCGTACGAACTACTCCTGCGATAAGCGCCCGGCATCCGGCATCTGCCAGCAGCGTCATCTAAAACTGCACGTGTCCCGAGCTCAACACGACGTTATCGACTGCCGCGCCGTCAACAGAAACTAACTTCTCGTATAACAAAAACTTGTTGACTTTGCCTAAAAATGTGCTGCAGGAACTAAAACTGTCAACGCATTCAACATCCCGAAACGAACTAATCTACTTAATGCTGACGCTTTACAAAACACTGAAGTTTGAAACGAAAACTGTTACCAGGCTACTGATAAAACGTAAACGCAGACGTCCGCCCCTTAACCTACAAATGCACACGTCCGCCTGATAAACTAAGACGGGAAACTGGCCACCACGGCTTTAAACTGAAACACGATAAAAATATTACGAAGCTGTCCCAAAGCTTCACAAACACGAAAGAATTTTTACACTCGAGTCCCGAAAAATTCAGAATATTGCGTCATTACAGCGTGTTCCCTTCCCCTTGGAAACTTGGGTGCTTGAGAGTGCTTTATAAGGGAAATGAAAACAATCCTGCTGGCCCTAAATCGTACAGACCTTTAATGCTCTTCCAGTGCTGGGCAAAGTCTTCGAGAAATTGATCAACAGAAGCCTGACCATGGCCTTGGAGGCAGAAGGATCACTAAATGAGAAGCAGTATGGATTTAGAAAAGGAACTGGAACCGATTTTGCCCTTCATGATGTAATGAAGGCGATCAGAGAAGTTACTGAAAAATATGTAATGGGCGTATTTCTCGACATATCTGGGGCCTTTGATAATGCCTGGTGGCCGGAAGTGATGCACCAATTAAAGGTAAAAGGATGTCCTGCGAACATCTACAGGATCATTCAGGCTTTCTTTAGTGACAGGTGGAGCTTGTACTCTGCAAGCTGTTCAAAAGTTAAGAAAAGGCTCACGAAGGGATGCCTGCAGGGTCCGGTCCTCGGACCTATCCTGTGGATCGTCCTATTCGATGGGTTCTTGGAATTAGGCCTCCCTCTGGGATGTACTGTCTTTGGTTATGCAGATGATGGGCTTGTGCTTATAACGGGAAACTCTAGGAAAGCACTAGAAGATAAGGCTTCTGAAATAATGGGGAAAGTCAGTATGTGGGCCACAACTGTTAAGTTGAGGTTTTCAACAGAAAATACGAAAACGATGATGCTAAAAGGAAGTTTCAAAAGACCACCGATGGTGCATTTTGGAGGGGGCCTGGTGGAAAATGTGCACGAGTTCAAGTACCAAGGAATCATCATGGATGGCAAAATGAGTTTCCTCAGACTTGTGGAATATGTGTCTCCAAATGCTATAGTAGTTTTCCAAAAACTAAAACGAATTGGAAATATTAGTTGGGGATTGAGCTACAATGTGCTCAGAGTTATATATAGAGCTGTATTTGAAGCAATAGTCACATACGGTGCTGTGATGTGATTCCACAGGGCTGAGTTATCTTGGCACAAGAGGAAACTTATAAGTGCACAAAGAGCNCATACGGTGCTGTGATGTGATTCCACAGGGCTGAGTTATCTTGGCACAAGAGGAAACTTATAAGTGCACAAAGAGCGGCACTGCTGACCGTGACAAAGGCCTATAGAACATTCCCGAATGTGTCGCTTCCGGTCCTAGCTGGTGTGATGCCAATTTACCTGTTGGTGAGGTACAGAGGACTCACGATGGAGAGAGCCCGGGTCGAAAGGCTGACCAAGGACAATGAAGTTGAAATCATGGATGAAATTATGGACCAGTGGCAGGACAGATAGGACACGTCTGATAAGGGAAGACTCACACACGAACTTATTCGTGATGTGAGAATAAGAATGACGTGCAAATAGATCCGCATTAACCATTACAGCATACAAATGTACACTGGCCATGGACATTTCAAGGCAAAGCTATACAGCCTTCGACTAGCGAAATCTGCAATGTGTGATGTTTGTGGAGATGATGACACAGTACAGCATGTCATCACAAGCTGCTTGAAAACCGAAGACATCAGGAGCTGGCTGAATGGGAAAACTGAAGAACTGGGCATTCACTTAGATTTAAACAATTTGATAGAGAATAAAGTTGTTCATAAATTATGGAATGAATTTGCCACCAAGATTGGGAAAAGACTGGAGGATTTTGACAACTGGCAAAGAGAGCAAATTTCTGAAGACCCATAAAGGGGTACTCAGGTAAAGGCTTACAAAATGAAGTCGGAGTACCTTGGATTGGTAAGGAGGACCGGTTTCTATAAAATGAGAAAACTGGTAGTATATCGAGTAACGGCAAGAAAGAAAAGTGAATGGCCCGAAGAGACCAAGAGGAGAAAGTGCCATGCACTGCGTTACTCATCAGAGTACAAATGCAGTGCGGGAGGATGGAGGGTGTGCTGGCCTTCGGGCTTTAAAAACCTGTCCCAACATATCGAGCGAATACAGCAAAACTGAATTTCTCCACGGAGAAAACAAAGACTATGCTCCTGAAAGGGAAGCTTAAGAGATCGCCGACAGTGCGCTTCGGGGAAAGTCCTGTTGGAAACGTGCACGAGTTCAAGTACCTGGGAGTCATCATGGATGACAAAATGAGATTTCTCAAACATGTGGAGTATGTTTCTCGGAAGGCCATTGTGGTTTTCAGAAACTCAAGAAGATTGGAAATACTAGTAGGGACTTGAGTTACTCAAAGCTCAGGACAATATATTGAGCTTTTTTTGAAGCAATTGTAACATACGGAGCTGTTATGTGGTTCCATAGAGCCGAATTGTCCTGGCATAAGAGGAAGCTCATAAGTGCTCAGAGGGCAGCACTGCTTTCCGTTGCAAAGGCATACAAAACAGTCCCTAATGAGTCGTTCCCTGTCTTGGTTGGCGTACTACCGATAGACCTATTGGTCAAGTACAGAGGACTCACAGTGGAGAGAGCTCGAGTNCCTGTCTTGGTTGGCGTACTACCGATAGACCTATTGGTCAAGTACAGAGGACTCACAGTGGAGAGAGCTCGAGTCGCAGGGCTGTCTAAAGAAATAAAAGCTGAAATAATGGATTATATCATGGACCAGTGGCAAGACAGATGGGACACATCTGAAAGAGGCAGATATAAACACGAGTTTATCCGTGATGTAAGAACCAGATTCAACTGTAAATGGTTACGCATAAACCATTATAGTATGCATAACATGTGACCGGTACCCTTAAAGTTTCGTTTCGACGTGTCGGATCGACTGGTGCAATCTCCACTGTGCAATGTTTGTGGAGTGGATGACTCTGTTCAGCATGTCGTCATGGAATGCTAGAAAACTGAAGACATCAGGAACTGGCTTAGTGAGAAAATGGAAGAAAAGGGCATTCACTGAGATATGGAAAATTTTATGACAAATGATGTTATCAACAAGTTGTGGAATGAATTTGCCACAAAAATAGGAAGAAGACTAGAAGAGTATGATACATGGCAAAGAGAACAAATTTCTGATGACCCATAATGGGGTACTCAGGTCAATGCTTCATAAAAAGAAAGTCGGAGTATCTTTGATTGGCGAGGAGGGCAGGTTTTTAAACAAGAAAACCGATAGAATACCGAGTAATGGCTTAAAAAATACGAATTGCCCGAAGAGAACAGGAGGAGAAAGTGCAGTGCACTGTCTTTCTCATCAGAGTACAGTTACAGTGCGGGAGGATGGCGGGTGTGCTGGCCTTCGGGCTTTAAAAACCTACCCCATAATATCCCGCATTTGTTGTCTTAAGCTATCTACAGTTTTCTGCAACTGCTAAACTTCGCTAACGCCTGCAACTCCTTGTACATTTGTTACCTGAGTTACTACCACTATCTTTTTCCACTTCCTCTGCGTTAGCCTGCATTAAGCGCCTATTTTTGCATAGTACAAAACTGCGTCAATAATGTTTCTTAGATTTTGGATTAATCGTTGTACTGATATATTTTGCAATATCATCACCTTTTCCAAAATATTAGGTTTTAAACCTCTTAGAATGTATTTGATTATATTCTCCTCAGATATGGCAGTATCTAGCTTACTGAGTACATTGCAAGAGAAATCCTATATACTCTCACTTTCTCCCTGAATTCTAAGGCACAACTTCATTTCTTATTTCTCACCTTCTCCCACTCTAGCAAATGCTGCTGCTAAACATACAAAATTATTTATNGGCACAACTTCATTTCTTATTTCTCACCTTCTCCCACTCTAGCAAATGCTGCTGCTAAACATACAAAATTATTTATTCCCTGCAGCTGAATTCTCAACTACCATATCACCGAGAAGCTGCCCCTGGCAGGAAATTCAGTAAGAACACCATGAAAAATCTGTCGACCCACTGATTCACTACTGCTGCGCGGTTAAAAGTTTTGATATAATCTACAATATCATCGGTGCTNAAAATCTGTCGACCCACTGATTCACTACTGCTGCGCGGTTAAAAGTTTTGATATAATCTACAATATCATCGGTGCTCTTTCCATAAAGAAAAGCCAGGATCAATATAAAATTTACTGTGTTTCATACTGTCGGTATTGTCACTCTCTGTTTCTGAACTATGCTGCGAACCAGCTTCCCTTACCTTACTTTCGCCCTTTACCTGACTTTTGTCACTAAGCAAAACATCCTCTAGAGGAGTTACAGATCTACTCCACCAGCACTTGCTGGAGAAATTCCACTTTTATCAGAATCACTACTAACAGCTTCCACAGATTCCACTCTAATATCTAAAGTACCGGCATGAGTCTCTGTTTTTCTAGACTTAAGCTTCGTCTCACTAAAACATACCTCTGTGTGCTTAACTACCATTGTACTGTAAACCCACTTGCAGAATAAATATACTACAGGTTATGTAAACTAACCTTCAACACTACATACATAATACGAAAGAAACTTCCCCTCTTATTAACTTCTTTTGTATGTCTAGGTGTTACCTTATCATAGAAAAACTATATCTTCACATAATTTACTAGACCACACGACAGAGCCACTACACCCACACACCTTGCACGAATTTTCGCCAAGAGAGAAAAAAATTACCTGCCGAAACAAATTAAGAAATTAAATAAACCCAATTTTCCGTATTTATCTTGTCAGCCATCACTCTTTCCCGCAAACAAAAATTAACGTAGAGTGCCTGCACCAATTTTTTGCCACCTATAAACTTAGGAAAGGCTAAACACAGTGCTGGCAACAATAAAAATAACTCACGTGACCTCAACACACAAGGACAAATAAACAAACCACCTGCGATCTCGCCTGTCCTTGTCGCCATCAACAGGGGGCTATCAGAGTAACAAACCAATCTTACATGCATAAAAACAAAAAAAAAACGAGGACAGGGGTGTCCATTACACATGTTAAAAACTTGGGAGCTCAGGTTCGGTGATAATAGGCGTACATTTAGATGGTATCTGTTGTGTGGAATAAGCTAAACAAAATCGTAGAGCTGGAAGGGGCTACACATCCTCACCTCTAATAATGAGGAACACCAAATTATATTTTCTTAACGAAAAGAATGATAAAATTACTTTCATAGATCATCCAATCTACCAAAAATTCATTAGCCTGGAGGGCTAAACGAGGAAGAGTAAATAAAAAAATGATATAAAAAATCACTCTATGGTTTCTTTACCACAGCATAAATAAAAGTTCCATTGCGCTACAAAATTGTTACAGTAGCTTGCTTTGATTTCATAATCACACCCACATAGTTACATTTAATTACTCCCATTTAACAAAATTGGGTAAAAAATTAATACCAGGACTCTAGTTTCCGTACTATAGAGTTAAGTGCCAGACAGTTTTACTATGAGCGGGAATGCAGTTAAACCGAGCAAAACTCAAGCCCCCGAAACTGAAGAATAATGTTTTATTTAGTAACAAAATTTTCCAATCTATATATTTTTTAAATGATTATATTTACTCTAGCATTTAAATATTTGTATTTAGGACTGTTAACATTTTTTAAAGATTTTTTTTCAATTTCCTACAACATTAAAAATAAGTTTTGCGATATATCTGGGTCTTTCGATTACAATGTCATACTGACGTTGACGTCAATGTCACTGACATTCAAGATGGCTGTTGTGGTCATTAATATAATTTTCGTAAGATATTTTAATGCTTTATAATTTTTTGTAATTTTTCTCTGTTTTTCGACTTCAAGGTTACCCAAGGTCATCGTGTGTAGAGGCAATGGTCATGAAAATCCAAGATAGCGGTCGGGGTCTTTAATGTATAAAAACATCCCCGTGTCAGCCTTGTGGATTTGTCTACTTGTTTAAAGAATCTTGAGTCCGTATTGCTGGTTTACGAAGTAATGAAAAAAAATTAATAGCCATGTTATTTAATCTGAGATTTTTTTTTTTGAAATTGTGAGAAAAAAGGTGATTTGGGGGTTAGAATAAATAATTTATGAAATAATGTTGAGCTAAAATGAGAATTTTTGTTCGTCTTGATGTTACCACAAGATGGATGACGCGCGCAGTGACGTGGCAGTTCGCAAGACTTTGTTAACCGATTTTTTTTGAGAAGTTTTACAATTTTTGAGATGGGTGACCAAACAGGCAGGTATTTTGGGGGCATAAAGGCGGATTTTAACGGACTTCTTGGCCTTCAGCCGAGTTCATAGACCTGCTCCACACTCCACCTTCATACTTAATTAGGCGAGATCAAATATTTCTATTCTACTATCACCCGTCTAATAAAGTGTTGTGAACCTCTATTTCATACTGATTGTTGGGCTATTATCCTTGTACTGTAGAGTTGAGTTGAGTTGATAGATTTGGGTGGCTCTTAACAAAGCCTTCAGAGCCGATGTGGGTGAAATGAGGTGAGAATGGAGAATCGCCGGAATGTAAGGGCGTGATTAATGGGAGACCCACGAGAAAACACGTCGACCAGCGGCATCGTCCGGAACGATTCCCACTTGCGAAAATCCAGGAATGAACCGGCCGGGGTTGAACCCGGTTCGTCTTGGTGCGAGGCGAGCAGTCTAACAGCTCAACCAACGCAGCCCATTGTACTGTAGAGTAATGTGTTATAATGTGTTCTCACATGACAGGACATATCACATGTGTAACTTTCCAAAGTATGCTTTATCTGCATTCATTACAGCGCTACTGTGTGGGCGGTGTGGTGTCCCTCATACACACGCTAGATTCATGGAGTCGCTGAGACCAAACGTTCGGCTATAATAAGCAAATTACTTGTATATTTTCTTCTCAATTTTGTTTGTCTGCGCAGCCCGTTATTACAATCTGCCATTATTTACACGTTGTTTTTACACAGACACAATTTTTAAGAAATTTATGTTCTCTATGTATGAATAAGAAAATTGCAAGTTATTTTATTGCTGGTGTTTAAATATAATTACAGTATGAAAGAAGAGTATATCACTAGTATTTTCTTTATATGTTTCAGGTGCATTTTTCCTCTTACTGTTGGGGATAACATCCATTGCTTCAGGCTGTTTGGTGTTATTTTTTCAACCCTATGATTACCTCTTCAGAATGGTAAGTTATTAAGCATCTTGATTATTTACTAATGTATGATGGAAGAAGTTACGTAAAACACATTTGGCCCTAATAAGTGAAAAGAGCGTTGCTCTTCTCCAGACATTAACATCATTTTTAATAAGCGTGAATTCCACTAATATAATATGGATTAAGGGGTAGAACCACACACGAACTTCGTCGTTAACTTCGACAAGCTAATTTATGATCCAGCCATCAAAAAAAAAAAGACAGCGTCACAAAATTTAAAGCAAAATAAGGGTGGCAAGTCAGTTATATCTACGAAAAAAATTCATAGCAGCAATAGTGATTTTCAAAAGTGGCTGATATTCAAAAAACTATAACTTCTCCGAAAATTTATGCTCGAGATTAAAACATTCTGTGCTATATGCAGTAAACTAAGCTCCAATTTCAAAGGCGTTTATTGTTATTAGTAATAATATTACATCATAATGTATCTACGTTTATACATACAAGTGGTGGCAAAATTAGACCGACAAACCTCAGTAGCAGGTAAACAACAAAACAAGAAGTAACTGGTATAACTAATGAGCCTACTTTGCTCCACATGAGTGCAAACCATTTTTCATTAGTTCTTAAATGATAAGATGGTAGATAGGTGCTGATATCTCGTTGACAGCAATATTATTGGAGATTAAACGATAAACATAATGCGACACTACCGAGACAGTTACAAATACACACGTTCCTTACAAGGGATTCGAATAAAGAAAACACCGTAAAATTTATTTAGCATGTGCAACCCTGGTTAGGATTCGGTGCATCAACTTCGGATATAATGAGTCTAATATTTTTAATAATAACGTTCAATTGTCTGAAATATTTACACTGCCATTATTTAGTAAATAAGTGAGTCACTTAAAACACTTACGTTTACGTTGCCTACCGTAGTGCTACTTGTGTGGAAAAATTTGTTGGAAATCGGTTGGTTGGTCTTCCAAGTATGGCATAAAAACTTATTTTCTTAATCGATGCTATCTTACAAAATTTCCGAAAAAAGGGGTCCTATGTACGATGCTTCTAATATACGTTGTCAACATAAAAAGTTTCATTGAATTTGGTTAGTTTAATAAATAGATATGACACACTTATTAAAATATTTTTTTAGCCAATATTTTGAAAATTTATTTCTGACCCCAACTTAAATAATGTAATTTAATATGACCTTCTAAAGGACTATTGGTGTGCGAAATTTTGTGGAAATTCGTGCAATTGTCCCGGAAATATTGCCAAATGTTCGATTTACTCACCGGGAATTATTTGCAAAAATGTGGCCAAGAAGGATCTTTGCATGCATAGTTTATGCTTGTAATGAACACTGTTAGCATACAAAATTTGGTTAAATTTTGTTGAATTCTTTAATACATATAACACATTAACCTAAATTATTTATATAAGACCTATTAAACAAGAAGTTACTGATAAAACTAATGGGCCTATTTTCTTCAACATGGGTTGAATTAATTTTTTTATAAGTTCTTAAATGATGAGTTTGTAGGTAGGGCTTGATGTATCGTTAAAAGCAATATCGTTATAGATGAAACCAGAAACATTTGCAACTGTAGTGAGACAATTATACACACACGTGCATTACCCAGGTCTCGAACCCAGAAATCCTCGTACCATAAGCTAGCATGNGCAATAGTGATTTTCAAAAGTGGCTGATATTCAAAAAACTATAACTTCTCCGAAAATTTATGCTCGAGATTAAAAACATTCTGTGCTATATGCAGTAAACTAAGCTCCAATTTCAAAGGCGTTTATTGTTATTAGTAATAATATTACATCATAATGTATCTACGTTTATACATACAAGTGGTAGCAAAATTAGACCGACAAACCTCAGTAGCAGGTAAACAACAAAACAAGAAGTAACTGGTATAACTAATGAGCCTACTTTGCTCCACATGAGTGCAAACCATTTTTCATTAGTTCTTAAATGATAAGTTGGTAGATAGGTGCTGATATCTCGTTGACAGCAATATTATTCGAGATTAAACGATAAACATAATGCGACACTACCGAGACAGTTACAAATACACACGTTCCTTACAAGGGATTCGAATACAGAAAACACCGTAAAATTTATTTAGCATGTGCAACCCTGGTTAGGATTCGGTGCATCAACTTCGGATATAATGAGTCTAATATTTTTAATAATAACGTTCAATTGTCTGAAATATTTACACTGCCATTATTTAGTAAATAAGTGAGTCACTTAAAACACTTACGTTTACGTTGCCTACCGTAGTGCTACTTGTGTGGAAAAATTTTTTAGGAAATCGGTTGGTTGGTCTTCCAAGTATGGCATAAAAACTTATTTTCTTAATCGATGCTATCTTACAAAATTTCCGAAAAAAGGGGTCCTATGTACGATGCTTCTAATATACGTTGTCAACATAAAAAGTTTCATTGAATTTGGTTAGTTTAATAAATAGATATGACACACTTATTAAAATATTTTTTTAGCCAATATTTTGAAAATTTATTTCTGACCCCAACTTAAATAATGTAATTTAATATGACCTTCTAAAGGACTATTGGTGTGCGAAATTTTGTGGAAATTCGTGCAATTGTCCCGGAAATATTGCCAAATGTTCGATTTACTCACCGGGAATTATTTGCAAAAATGTGGCCAAGAAGGATCTTTGCATGCATAGTTTATGCTTGTAATGAGCACTGTTAGCATACAAAATTTGGTTAAATTTTGTTGAATTCTTTAATACATATAACACATTAACCTAAATTATTTATATAAGACCTATTAAACAAGAAGTTACTGATAAAACTAATGGGCCTATTTTCTTCAACATGGGTAGAATTAATTTTTTTATAAGTCCTTAAATGATGAGTTTGTAGGTAGGGCTTGATGCATCGTTAAAAGCAATATCGTTATAGATGAAACCAGAAACATTTGCAACTGTAGTGAGACAATTATACACACACGTGCATTACCCAGGTCTCGAACCCAGAAATCCTCGTACCATAAGCTAGCATGCAATTAAATACACTACGGAGGTAGAATCCGGAGCATCAACTTCGGATATAAACAGTCTAATGTTTTGAACGATAGTGTTTACTGAACTAAAATATTTACAAGTCCGTCAATTTGATAATTAGGTTTTAAGCCACTTAAACCACGCACGTTTACATGGCCTAATATAGTGCAACTTGTGAGAAGAATTTTGTGAAATCCGGTTGAGTGGTCCCTGAGATGTGGCACAAAAATTTTATTGTCATATTTTGTACTATCTTACAAAATTGTCTTAAAAAGGTGGTCCTTTATAAGATGCTTGTAAAAGATACTATCAACCTACAAAGTGTGGGTTAATTTGGTTCAATTACAAACAGATATGACAAAATTATCAAAATATTTATACGGCAGCTATTTTGAATGTCAATGTCTGACCCGACTTAAATCAGATAAGTTGGCATGGACTTCTGTAGTACTACTGGTGGAGAATTTAGTGGAAACTAGTAAAAATTTTCCGGAAATATGGCAAAATGTTTAGTATTTTCACCTTGTGATATTTTGCGAAATCGCCTGTAAACAGGCATCTCTAATGAATAGTGTAGGAGTACAAAATTTTATTGAATTTTTGTTGAGTTTTTAAATATATATAACGTTCTAACAAAATTATTTATATTAATGCCTTTAAAAAATACTCTGCCGTAACTAAAATGTATGTTTGTTTGCAGCTACTGTAGCACTACTTGCTTGTGAAATTTGGTGGCAATCGGTTGATTTGTCGTCGATACATGGGGAAAACCTCAATTTTTTCATGTAACGAGCTTCATATATCGAGGACATAAACGTTAGAGTATCAATGACAATAACTGAATGTGCTAATATTAAGTATACAAATATAAGTTAAAATCGGTTAGGGGAAAGTGGGGGAAATACGAACACCTAAGGGAAAACGTAAATAAAACAGTGGAATTTGATCACAGAGTTTCTTTATTGTTTAATTATAAAGTGTACTTATCTGTCTAACGAATTCACTAATCAACATTTATATTTGTTTAATAAATTGCAACATTATGAAAGAAAAACAAAACCCTTTGTGTTCGGTTTTACCCGACGTTAGTCGGGTAAATACGAACACCAAGTGGGGTAGTTACGAACTAACATTATTAACGACAGAGATCACATTTAAAACCCAACAATGTTGACTGTTCATCAGTACAACTTTCGTGAGCCCATTTTTTGTACACGTAGCACATAATCCAGTCTTCAGCGGGGGGATCTATATATTTATCTCTACAAAATATACAAAAGTAGTCTTCATTTTCCTTTTCGCCCTTCTCTTTGTTTGAAGGTTTCTTCTTACTATATTTCAGTCTTTTTATTTGGGTTTCTTTTTTTGGCATTTTTTCCGTTTTTTTCTTGATTTCTTCTGCTTTAGCTCTTTTTCTGTTTTCCTTTTCCTCTAACTGATCTTTCATGGATGTGCTCNTTTTTTCTTGATTTCTTCTGCTTTAGCTCTTTTTCTGTTTTCCTTTTCCTCTAACTGATCTTTCATGGATGTGCTCGTAAGAATAGTAGATTTTTTCTTTCTAATATTGCGTTTTGATATTTTTGGAGACATAATAGGCAATTCAACGATCTCTGATGGGGAAACGGCATGCGTGCTTGCATCATCGCTTTGTGAATTAACAGG
>NQII01000576.1:402422-456827 GCA_002778355.1 Clitarchus hookeri
ATCTCTGAAACGGCGGCAAGTAAAATGTGGCTATCTCTTTCTAACATATTAGAACCATTGAATTCGGCATTACCCCGCGTTCGCGTTTCCCCCACTCTCTCCTACATAGTTTCGTTGATAAAGCACACTCTGCAAAATTGTTTTTATAGCCGACGTACTGATAATAGGTGTCTGGCATCCTTAAAACATATAAATTAATATGGCCCACCACAGTAAAACGTCTTCGCCAAATTTCGTAGCAATCGATTGTTTGTATCCTTATATTATGTCATAAAAAGTTTATAATACCTTGTGGAGCTTTGTTTCAAAATAACGAAGAAGTTAGTCTCTTTACAGACAAATTCGATGATTATATATATAATATATATATATATATCCAGCATACAAAGTTAGAGACTAAGTTCAAATGTTTTTCATAGTTAGTATGTATAACAAATTGAGCTACAGCGTAACTAGCCACTATTATGACAAATGTCTGGCCCACTTAAAACTATAAATTACATGGTCTGCTGTAGTNCACTATTATGACAAATGTCTGGCCCACTTAAAACTATAAATTACATGGTCTGCTGTAGTGCTACATGCTTAGGACAAATTTGTTGTTTTTCAGGACATATGACATACAAATTTTAGTTTGTAATGATGATATATTGGTAGATGGTGGACAAAACGGACATTGTTGTATAGGTACACATTTGATGGTTGTAATATATACTGCCAGCATACAAAAAAAATTAGTTGGAATTATTTAAATGATTTCAACGATATAGCATTTCTCCTTCACATTACTTGCTGATTTCATTGGCGAGTTGGGTTTCCATTTTGCTGCATGCAACATTTAGTCGAAACTGGACGGTATGGTAGATATACCACATAAGCCTAAAATATTTGTATATGTCACTAATTTGAAAAAAGTACGTAATCAATTTCAATCGCATATATTTGCATGGCCTGCCATAGTTTTACTTATTTGAAAATTTTTGGTACGGATTGTTAGAGTGGTTCTCGGGTTATAACATAAACGACTTGTTATTTAATGTGGAGCTCTCTTTCAAAATGGATAATCAACATCAATATACATCTATAAATTGAAAGCATGCAATATGGTACGTCAACATACAAAAATTTGGTTTCAATCGGTTGAATGGTTCCCAAGATATGACATATCTCCCTAAATATTAGAATGCCTCTATTTTGAAAGTAAGCACCCAGCGTATTCGCAAACTTTAAAAATAAGGTATCCTTTCCGAGTACAATATAAGTACCGAGTTTGGTGAAATTTGGTTTACGCGTTCATAATTTGGAAGGTGGGGAACACATTCAGTCACACAGAACCACACCTATACACACACACACACAGACNTAAATATTAGAATGCCTCTATTTTGAAAGTAAGCACCCAGCGTATTCGCAAACTTTAAAAATAAGGTATCCTTTCCAAGTACAATATAAGTACCGAGTTTGGTGAAATTTGGTTTACGCGTTCATAATTTGGAAGGTGGGGAACACATTCAGTCACACAGAACCACACCTTTACACACACACACACACAGGCAGACAGACAGGTAAGTGTTATCATGAGCTTAAAAAGTTAAAAGGTTAAAGCTTAAAAGGTTAAAAAGTTATTTGAGACCCAGATTAAAAAAAAAAATACCGTTTACATTTTCAAAAGGCTGCTGGAAATTGGCGATAAATTGAAAAGGTGTTCTGGAGTATTTGATTAAGGGAGTGAACACTCTCCACCTAGTGCTAATTGAATAATATAACGGAAATATTTTATATTAATATACTTTCGTCATAGCCGGTGTATGTTGTCACAAGAATCGTGTCGTAAATCTATTATTATCAAGTACATATTTGGCGGAATTTAAACTAAAATAGAATTTTGAAATTTTCTTTCTGTGCATTTCGTTTAACAATTTTGCGAATTTTTTCTTATGTATTGTTAAGTAGACAACAGAACCAGTTATTTTGTCTGTGGTTACTAAAGGTAGGGGAAATATTTAGATGTATTGCAGTGAAACACTTAAAAACGGTTCAAATATAAGGAAATATGTGCTGAGAAATGGTAACGCTGTTTTTAGTAATGTGTAGGGAAGAGCGGGATATTGGCATGCAATGGGCAATGGTACGCATGCCTGTTGCTTAGATTTGTGCATTATGATTTGAGTCTGCGCAATTCTACTACTTCTACATAGAGCTTACGTTTGTAACTTAGTGTGAGACTGCAGAAAGGCGTCTATAAACTTTCTGTGTTTGTACGTTCTTACTGGTAATGTTTAACACAATGCTTGACCAAAATTATAAAATTACAATTTACTTACCTCAATGGAAACATTTCTACATGAAAAACAAAAGGAAATTACTTAGAACTAATGAGCCTACTTTCCACTACATGATTGCAAATTAATTTTAGTCAAGTTCTTAAAAGCTTAGATGGTAGGTAGGCGTTGATGTCTCATTGACAGCAATATCATCAGAAATGAAACCAGAAACATGTGACCCAGTACCAAGACAATTAATATACACGAATGACTTACGCGCGATTCGAATTCAGAGAAACTCGTAAAATTAAGATAGCTTGCAATCAACTGCATCAAGGAGGTAGAATTCGGAGCATCAACTTCGTATGTAATCAGTCTAATGTTCTGAATGATAGGGCGATAACCTTAAATATTTATACTTCCATCATTATGAAAATAATTATCTGCGACACCAAAAACACATAAGTTTACATGGCTTACCATATAGCTAAATGTGTGAAATATTTTGTGGAAATGGTTTGATTGGTACCCGAGATAAGGTATAAAAATGTATTTTCTTAATCGTTGTTATATTACAAAACTGCCCAAAAAAAATTGTTCTTTATACTATTCGTCTCATGCGTACTGTCAGCATAAAAAGTATAGTTGAATTTGATTAAATTGTTAAATATAAATGCAAAATGTATCACTTCATTTATATGAACGCCATTTTGAAAATCAGTGTCTGAACTGATTTAAATAATCTAACTTTACATGGCCTTCTGTAGGTGTGCAAAATTTTGTGAAAACTAGTTTAATTATTCTAGAAATATGGCAAAATATTAATTTTACTCACATGACACTACTTTGCAAAAAATCCTGCGAAAGGAGATTTCTGTATCCATAAATTATTCTTCTAATTAATAGTATTTGCATACAAAATTAGGATGAATTTTATTGAAATATTTCGTCGATATAACAGATTTATCTAAATTATTTATATGAATCCCATAAAAGCATGCCTGCCGCACATAACAAATGCTAATTTACATACCCTACTGCAGCAATAATTGCGTGGCATTTTGGTAAGAATCGGTTGATTGGTCCTAGAGACATGGCAAAAAACTCCATTGTTCATGTGACGATCTTGGAGGACAAAAATTTTTTGTATTGCCATATTCGATGATTGTCATAGATGCAATACACAGAGTTATATTTAAATCTGATACATAGTTTCGTAGATATAGCACACTAAACTAAAATGTTTGCATAGGCGCTATTAGAAAAATAAGAGACTTTTACACTCAAAAAATTCAAATTTTATATTGCCTACCACAGTACAACTTCTTCGGTAAATTTTAAAGAAATCGGTTAATTTTTTCCCGAGATACTGCATAAAAACTGCATTATTTCATGTGAGGCTGTCTCACAAAACATCAAGTGATGTTAAATGATAATTTTCAGAAATATTAAACGTTAATTTTTAAAAAGAAGGCGATATAGATGCCTTAGTCGAAACCATGTAAACAATTCTAACTTAACTTTGTATCATAATAAAACTATGAACTGTGTCTACACGGAGCATCTTTTGTCTACAACTGTGAAAGATAAGGCCAAATCAATTAAAACATTTTATGTTATATCTCGGGAAACAATTTACCGATTCCTGCGAAATTTGGCAAACATGTGGCAGATGTTTTTAAATTGTATGTTTTAAGTATGTCAGAAACTAGTTTTCAAAATGGCGGCAATATTGTAATTTTAGCTTAGAATGCTATATTAATGTAAACGTGTAATAAATTCCAACCTAATTCTGTATAATACAAGTAGATATTAAAACTCTAAAATTTATCTATTCAAAGAATCGTTTGTCACCATTTTGTAAGATAGCACCACATAAATAAACTTTTACGTCATATCTCGGAAAACAATTAACCTATTCTTATAGAAATTGACCAACAATTTGTACTGCGGTAAATTATATAAGACGGTATGTTTTTAGTAAGTCAGGTAATTATTTAAAAAAATTTCAGAAAAACAGTCATTCTAGCTTACAACGGTATATCGTCGGGACCGTGTAATCAATTCAAACCTTTCAATGTATGCTGGCAATAGATAATACAACTGTGAACAATGTGTATATGAAAGATATATTTCCCCAATTTTGTAAGATAGCACCATATAAATAACTACAATGTTATGTCATATCTAGGGAAAGAATTTACCGATTCCTAAAAAATTTGGCAAACAAGTAGTTCTGCGGCAGAAGATATAATATTCCAGACACATATTTTCAAAACGGCTGACATAGAGCTATTTTAGCTTAGAATTCTATATCGTCGAAAACATGTAATCAATTCCAAAATAGCTTTGTATGCTGGCAGTACATATTACAACTATCAACTGTATTTACACGATGCGTATTTTATCCACCATGAATATATAACATATTTTCCATATCGCGGGAAACATTTCAGAGATTCCTATCAAATTTAGGAAACAAATAGTACAGCGACAGATGGTGTAAACTTGTATGTTTTAGGGCAAAACACTTATTTTCAAAATGTCGGCTTTATATCAATTTTATTTAAGTATGCTTTATCGTCAAAACAATGTAATCAATTCTAACTCTATGCTGGCAATATACAGGCTGGTCCTGAACTACAGGTACAAATGATGTGAGGTGATTCCCTATGCAAAATGGGATAGAAAACATTATGCGAACAATGCTGTGCAGTAACTCGTAAGGGACGTAGCCACTTTAGAAAATCGAAACTTCAAATGGTTCTACTTGAAAATAATGAAACCTACACGAGATGAAAGAGTCATTCTGTGAATAATGTTATCTTTAACCAAAACCTGAAACCTGCGAACAGTTGTGGTGTACTTTCATCCCCTACATTGAAACAGGGATGGGGGTGGGGTATGTTATTATCTTACAAATGTGTGTATAACTATAAGGTATTTTATAAATACGTCATAATCAGACATTACTGCATGTTGTTTGTAAATTAATGTACTGTACGTATGATTATGATGTCTTGGAGAAATACCCAAGGGTTACAAAACATTGTCAGGATATTAACATACCACCCCCTATTTTCTCACTATATGGAGGTGAAAGTACTCAACAATTGTTCGCAGGTGTCAGGTCTTGTTTACAGAAAACATAACGCAGATAATTCCTTTACCATCTCATGTAGGTTTTATCATTTTCAGTTAACACCGTTTGACATATCGAATTGCAAGGGTGGCTACCTCCCTTGCGATTTACTGTACGACATAGTTCGTATGATGTTTTCTATCACATTTCGCATAGGTAATCACCTCACTGTGTTTGTACTTTTAGTTCAGGACCATCCTCTGTATTACAACCGTCAGTTGCATCTATGCGTAAGTTTGATATTTCCGCCATTTTGAAAGATATGTCACTTGAAAAAATTAAGTTTTTATGAAATATCTTGGGAAACAACTGCCAGATTCCTACCAAATTGGGGAAACAATAGTACTGCAGCATGTGGTGTAAACTTGTAGGTTTTAAGTAGGTCAGGTGCTTATTTCAAATTGATGGCTATTTTAATATTTCAGCTCAGTTTATTTTATTAACAAAACAAATTCAAACTTAACTTTGCATGCTGGCAGTATCTAAAACAACAATTGAGTTTGTATATATCTTGCCTCATTTCTATGCTATTTTGTAAGATATCCCGACAATAAAAAAAACGTTTTTGTGTCATATCTATGCAAACAATCAGCCAATCTTACCAAATTTTACGAAGAGGTTGTGCTATGGTAGGCCATATTAATATATGTGTTTTTAAAGTATTGCACACTTATTTTCAGAATGGTGGCAATAAAATATTTTTTTGCTAATTGTGCTATATCTACGACATTATGTTAAGAGTTTTAATCTACATTCGTATACTAGCAGTTCAGTATCACCGAATCTGCTAATACATACCATTGTTGTCCTCCATTTATGGAGATCGTCACATCAAAACTATATAGGTTTTATGCCATATCTTGAGGACCAATCAATCGATACCCACCAAATGTTAGATGCAAGTAGTGATATATTATGGTATGTAAACGGACATGTTTCAGGTGTGGCAGCCCTTAATTAATTTAGCTTTGTATGTTGTATCTATGAAAAAGTTATAAAAAAAAAACAACATTTTGTACTCTAACAGTATTAATCAATTATGCACACAGAAATCCAATTTTTCCAATCTATTTTCAAAATTGTGCCCTTTGAAAAATGTTTACATTTTGCGATATTTCTGGAACCTTTCCACTAATTTCCATCAAACTGGGCACACCAAGAATGCTACAGAATGCCATGTTAACTTACATGATTTAAGTATGCCAGACAACGATGTTAAAACTGGCATTTTCATTCATAATATTAATAAAATTTCCACATTTATTAAAAAATTTAACCAAATTCAACCAAACTTTGTATGTTGCCAGTATATATTAGAAGCAGTTTTTGGCACTTATTTTACGATAGCAGCAAATAAGAAAATTAAGTTTTTATGCCATTACTCAGGGACTAAACCACCGATTTCTACTAAATTCTTCACACAAGTAGCGCTATGGTAGACTATGTAAACTTACATGTTTCAAGTGGCTCAGATTCTTATTTTCAAAGTGATGGACCTGTAAATAAATTATATTTGTAAAGCCTATCATTCGAAACATAAGATGATTAAATCCGAATTTGGTGCTCCGAATACGACATCTGTAATGCAGTTGTTTGCATGCTAGTTTATGGTACGAAGTTTTCTCGGTTAGAGTCCTTGGTATTTCACATGAGAATTTTTAATTGTTTCACTACTGTTGGAAATGTTTCTGGTTTCAACTCTATTGATATTGCTTTCAACGAAAAGTCAAATCCTACCTTCCAACTCAGATTTTAAGAAATTATGTAAACCGTAATTCACCCATGTTGAGAAAAGTAGGCTCATTAGATATATCAGTAATTTCTTGATAAAACTGGGGGTACAGAAAACCAACTAGCAAATTTACGGAGACGTTTAATGAATTCACGGAAAGTTCTGTGAAATTTACGTAATATCTGTTTTTGAACAGCAATGTTTTACTAGGAGTTTACGGGGACCTCTGTAGAATTCTTTACCAGCAATTTTTCATATAATGAAGGAAATTTTTTAAGAGTGCAATTAACCTACAATTTACATAACGAACACTTGTGGCAGCAGAAACTTCCCGACGCAATAGTATCAAAACAATATTATCACTATTTGAGTTTGGCGCATCACCTACTTTCAAAATCATGAGCCGTTACTGGTGATTAAAAGTATTTTTAAAAAGTTTTCTTATAAATACAGGTTGTACTCAGTATTTTAGTAAGTAATGTACTTCAGCAAGCGTTAAGAAAATTACATTATATTTGCATTTACATGTTCGTTTGCTGCTTTGGACATAGTAAGTAGGTTAACACATTTTTTTTGGGGTGGGGAGTTACGAAAATTCTAATGGCGTCTAATTAGGTATAGTACGAGTAGAATATTGGGGATGCTTGGGTTTAAAGGAGTGGAGATGTCAGCAGCCAACCATCAGTTTAGAAGACCCCGCACCAGGGCCACTGCCATAGTTGGTTTCTAACTATTGACTTTAAGTTTCGCTAGCATTGCCTCCACTCGACATGCATAAAGGTTATTAAGCCATGCAATGGAGACAAAATTCTCGCACCTATCGATGTATTTAATTTTAATATTTAAAACTTTACAGTCATTTAGTTCCAAACCGATTGAGTTTGTGCTCTTGAAGGCAGTCGTTCTGCCGACAGACATACAAGGACACGTATAAGTGTGCAGATTTAGTATGAGGTAAATAAAAGCTAATTACCTATGTGCCCTCAAACCTACCTTACCCCCTCTCCAATCTGCACCGTTAAATACCAGTCCTTCACTGCAACCCCTCTCACCGTCACACTCTTACCCCATAACCACAATACCTTCAACCATCTCAACATAAACGTCCCCACTCACATACCTGCTACCTACAAATTCACATTTTCCCCTCAGATTTTCCCCAAAATGACATAAGTTGCTCACAAAATTATCGTTTTTGTCACTTCACCCATACTTACAGGCCCCTGAAAAGAAAACCAGATGATGATACAATAATAACTGACATATTTATTAAAAGTATAATAAGTTCACACTTTACCTTTGTTATGTCAGGTAGGGCATGTGATATAAGTGAGGATTCAGAAGAGCCGCAGTTACATGCCTATACCCTGCAAAATATTGAATTTTTTATCTTTATACATAACCATTAAAGATTTTAAAGTATGACGAAAGTGAATTATATTCCAGTGGCCATGATTAATTTCAAGACTCATTCGAAAATAATGCTAAAACTCATGCTTATGAATAATTTGAAATATTTAAATATAAATTATGATTAAAAATTTTTAAATACATAAATAAGCAGCATGTCTAAAGGAATTTATTTTTAAGAACAGTTCGAATATAAATTCTTTCGAAAATAAATCAGTTTATAATTTTATGCGTGTTTCAATATGTCCAAATCAAATGGAACAATCCTGTTTGCAGGGGCTGGCGAACATGTTGGTTCAGGTCCAAAAGCATTGTTGGTAAATCACTACCTAACAGGTATGAACTTGCATGGTATCGAATAGCCAGACCCAGTGCATGAGCATGTAAATAAATTAAATTGTAATTAATTTCATTGGTCCACAACATGGTGTCGGGTATCCAAACCCTGTAGATGTACAAATGTGGGAAGTACAGTGTCAGAATTTACTCATGTCCATAAATGCATGTTGTTAGGTAATTGCAGTCTGCATACATGCATGTGTGGGAAGAGCAAACTGAACACTTCCATAAGTTTTAACCTCCACGCAGCTATCGTTACACAGATACACCATATAACTTCAGATATTTGCATGAATAAAAAGTAAATGAAAATTTTGGTTAATAGTTTTATACCAAAAATATTAATATCACTAAAATACAAAATTATATAAGTTTAAAACATACGAAAGATCTATTGCAGCATATCTTTCTTGTCGATCCATGAGTCGCCATGCTTCGAGTTTCCAAGTCACTGGATTATGCATATCCACTATGATGTTTCAGCTGTTTAACTGCCAATACACTTCGGTAATATTGTATGGTGTATCACATCTGCATAAAAGACACCAAAGGTGCATTTTTTCCACTGATCCTCCAGATAATACAACAATCTGTACAAATGTTGTAAGCAGATAACCTTGCGCAAATCTGTTGAATATATGTGACGATAGGTCTTGTGGAATATAACATGCGGTTTGGAGATGCGCACCAAGTAACCGATGTTTACTTGCGAGGGTCACTAATCTTCAGTTTAGAGTTGACAGTTCGAAGCAAAGAATCGTCTTTGACATCACATGCATGGTAGAATGTACAGTACCTAAAGTATATTAGAAAAGAGTTTCGATAGAACTTCCAACCACTAACAATTTTTGTTTGTTATGATGTGCCTACATAGTTTGGCGTTCGTATTCCTGTGAAAATGGTCGACGATGCTAGCCTTGAAACCAAATTAAGTTTAATAGTGATATGTGTCGTGATTTTTCCCCAGAGTGTGTAAAGTCTCTTTAAAAATGCCATGACCATCTTTATAGTGAAGATTTCTCGTTACAGGTCCGAGGGAGAGAACACATGCCAAACCCTTTGATACATCTCTAGTTTTCTTGCTCTTGAGCAGGAGTGACAATGTATAATTGGAAAACATCGATGACCATTGAAATATAGTAATGGCCTTTATTCGCATAAACATAGTATTTAATTTCGATTTAATCAGGCAGGAGTTTATCTTCTAGTATTTTTGGGATGTATTTCCAGCAAAGGTAATTTCATCTGACCAACCTGTGCAACTCTCCCAAAATTGCATATTTCGTCACTGCATTATGTAGACCACCTCTAATAGTTTTTTGGTGATGAGAATAATTACGTTTATTTGCGATTGTTTGCCTGCAGCCCGTGAAGAGACCAGCAGCGCAGCTTTTCGACAAATCCAATCGGATCATCTCCAAACCAGTCGACCCTGTGTTTGCAATCATTTTTCTGCACTGAGCATAATCAAACATTTTCGCTCAATGGCATAAAGAGTGCAGCAATAATGCCGGAATCTGCATGTGCTTCATATTTATACTCACATGTAGCAGTATTGTAATTTGCATAATGATCATGACTGGACTGTGGCAGGTGACGATACTGGTGCAGATCCCACTTGATGTAGTGTTAAGCATGCTTTTAAAACGAAAGTTTACACAGCAACATAGTGCTTTTGTCACTTTCACATTGTGCTCGCCGAGCTGCACTACATCTGGTGGGGAAAATATAACTTCTTTATTTCTGGGAAACCATTTATCATTCTGGTGTTGCGACATGTGCATCATGTCACTGTTCTAATCAGAGTATGGAAATGATAAAATTAACTATCGGACCGCACCTCAGTTCACACACTCTTGTGCGTGTTTCCATCCTTGTGTATGCAGCACATTGATCAAAGGCGCATCATTTTCTTTGGAAGCAAACCTAACTTTCGATTATATCAGTTCTGACTTATTTTCCATTTGCGAATCGGTGAAGCCATTTCCACCCCAATTTCACATTTGACATCTGGCTGAGGAAAAGTACCATTCTGTCGATTATGACTAAGTTCATCGAGGCAGCTTGTGACCAGTTTCAATCCCTGTTCTCCATTGTTGCCGAGGGCTAGTATGTTACTTTGGCGAGGAGATATTTTGTGCGAACTGCTTCGATGGCTCACTGCAGTTCACTTGCCCCTTCGTTTGGGCCTGTCATCATACATCGAATGGATAAACATGCACACACATAAGTATATATTCACTGTGCAGGTGCAGGAATTGAATTTTCGATCCTCTTCATTCGGTCGAGATAATGCATTCCAAATGTCTGTCAGTACGATTATCCAGGCTTTTACACCCTCTGCACATTTGTCGATGGTCACTAGCTCTCCCACACTTGATCATTCATTATCTCGAGCTTTTTAATTAGAAGCGAAATGTCCCTGCGAATAACAGGGATGCAAGCATCTGTAAACACAACTGCAGTTCCCCAGATCGAATAGTACCATTTTAGAATTAGAAATAATTGTATGTTTATTATTTGGAGTCACAATAAATTGGTAGACTCCATTACTGTACTGGCATTTATGTGATGGTGATTGCATTANGTCAGTACGATTATCCAGGCTTTTACACCCTCTGCACATTTGTCGATGGTCACTAGCTCTCCCACACTTGATCATTCATTATCTCGAGCTTTTTAATTAGAAGCGAAATGTCCCTGCGAATAACAGGGATGCAAGCATCTGTAAACACAACTGCAGTTCCCCAGATCGAATAGTACCATTTTAGAATTAGAAATAATTGTATGTTTATTATTTGGAGTCACAATAAATTGGTAGACTCCATTACTGTACTGGCATTTATGTGATGGTGATTGCATTATAATCATAAATTTGCTGTGCTCCACCTACCAGCACAATGAACATATATCCTTGAACACTGTGACGACATGCTTATATTACATGTTCGTATACATGATGCGAATTGAGATCGTCCATGCAAAAGCGAATGACGACATTCACGTTTTCATGAGGAAACTGCTTGTTTATGCCCATATAAATCTAACTCGAGTACACACTATCCACATTCGAATGTCGTCCCATGCTAAAGAACTCTTGAATGTAGGTTTGTTTCTCACATGCAGTGTCATCGAAGATAAATATGGAGATCGGTAGTACATCACTCGGATGCAGTACCTCCTAATCCTTCCCATTACTACTGCACAGAAATTACATCACACTACCAGCAATCTTCAGGATGCATACCAGTCGCTAGTATATTGTTTGCTGGAGTAATTTTGAGTATATATACACATTCTAGTAAAGAAAAAAATTCAATTCCTCAAACAAACTCAGAAGCTTGCACATATTGCCACAAATCTGATGGCCCATGAATCAGTCCTCACATAGTATTGGTCAGCAGTTCACCATGTCATGATACGCGAGATATTTTTAAGCATAACCGCGATAATGTGTACAGGTTGGCGAATCCCACCTCAATTGTTTCCATCGTACCAAAATGAAACAAACCAGTGGAACATTCATATTGTTTGTTTCCCAGTGTCACAAGAGGACAAAGCATGAAAGTATGGTCATTGGTATGCTGATGAACATTATTTTCGAGGTGCACATTGCCGGATACAGATTCTGTATATCAGGAATGAAGTTAGATAAAAAGATGGTGAGTGACAACACCAGAATCAGTGTGCTGGACGAAGCATGTAAGTGGCATGACATCGTCAATTCCCAGTATAGGAATCTGGAAACTAGTAACCATGCAATGAGCCTGCCAGCAAAGAGGGTCAGCGAGATACACTGTTTGCCAGACACCGGACTCAGAACAAATAACAGTTTTCTGTGGCCTTTCCAACATAATGGTGCCCAAGGTGAAGGTCGACATTGGGGTGAACAGGAAATGTAAGTCAAAAGGTAAATGCTCTACCAAGAGGAATGACCAATAATTTGGAAGATTCCTGCTTGCCTTGCTACCTACACTAAGTGCTTTGGGTGGTATCGCTGGAGAAAAAATTATAACTGGAGGAAACCCATCAACACAATNAAATAATTTGGAAGATTCCTGCTTGCCTTGTGTTACGAACTAAGCTTCTCAGCCAATTCGCACTTGAAAGATTATGAGAGAATGCTGGGGGCGTAACTCAAATAATGACTCATTAATTCGGTAGTGCAAAACAGTATCTGATGAATTTATTACAATTTACGGTTATACAATTNATTGCAAACTGGAAGCCATCACAGTGGGTAAAATAAAGCCAAGGAATGTACACACATCATCCATTCCAAGGAGGAGCTGGAAAGAGAAAATTTCCTGGCAGAAATAGGCGATAATGAACTTGCTACCCAGACAGTTGCTCACTAACATGGACATTGGTTTGTATGAATGCCAACATAAGATGACTAATTTTTTAGTGTGTTTATACTAAATTCTTTGAACCCTAGAACCAAATTCATCGAATACGTCATAACCAATCTTAAAATGACCATAGGAAAACATTCATCAAACATGGCAAATGTGCAGAAAGTTATGACAGTCTCAGGAAATTGCACCTTCCACCCGAACTGCATCAATACCTCCATGAAATTATGTTAACTAACAACTATAAGATAAAGCAGATGACAAACCCATGGAACTGGAGACACTTGTATATTCAGTGTCTGATGTGGTAGAAGGAAGAAAATAAATGGCCATATTAAAATGATTATGAATATGAGTTATTTGCTGAAATGTAAACGTGTGCACACTTATAGACATTGGTCTGTACTTCACTTATNTTTTACGTAAAGAAAAAAAAATATATATATTTTTATTCGTGTTGTTCCACGCGACCGTTCGCGCAAGACCGTACCGGGCGAGAATCTGAACTCTAATGAACCGACGNATATCATATTGAATAGCAAGACATCTGAGCTGACACCGTTATTTTACCCGACTATGAAGCTGGATGGCGAGTGTGTCATCGGGCTGACTGATTTTAAAGGTAGAGTAAAATTTACAAAATAGAAAATAATGTGAATTCCAAGTTCCGGTATTCGAAGACCAGTGATATAAAGGAAATAGACATTCCCATCAGAGAATACAATATGACACATCTGTAATTTATTAGAAAATATTTGCAATTGGTCATGAACTTTGAACCTTTCAATCTCCCGAAAGTCCTAAAGGTGGCAATTTTTCGAGACATAGATTTATATTTCACAAAACCGGACATCTGTGCTCTCATGCTGGTGTTCTAGTCAAGAATTCACGAAACAGGGACGATTCACGAATCTATGCAGCCTGTAAATATGTTGGTAGTGAATCTAATAACCATAAACTGAAAATTTACAAGAAGCATGAAGTAAATGGTTCATCTAGCAATATCCTGCACAAGTTCTTGCCGACTGCACCTACTGATTTTTAACAGGATAAAGTTCCAAAAAATGTTATTTATGAGAGATAGGGGTTTGGGTGAGTCTTGTGAGAACATTATTTATGTTCCTTTTATCGGAAAAAGCATGCACAAAGTCGTAACACACTTGTCGATCAGGGTTATTAGGAAATTGAATACTGAAATGAAGAAATAACTTTGTGCTTTCATAACAATCGATGATGGAATTGTTTCGCGAGGCAAGTAGTTTATAAAATAAAGCGACACATAAAACCGCATCCAGTAGTTAAAGAGAGACATTGGTGTGCTTCCACATGCCTGCGAGTGGTTTCAACACAACCTTGGTTTAAAAACGAATAGTCATTCAAGATAACATATTTCACATGGCCCATCAAGCAGAATGTTATAATAGAATGGACAATGTTGAACTAGAATACTATCAGTTGTATTTTGCTGGATAGCACATCTTAGTTCGAGAGGTTCGCATTCCGATAAAGTGAATAGTTCTTATACATTCTTGGTACACTTATGAGGGCGTATTGGAAGTCCCCCACCACCAAGTTTGATCGCAAATGAATAGTGCACTATTTCGAACTGGTAAGGTATGAGGTAAACACCATAACTATAGACAAAACCAGAGATGTTGCCATAATGGCCTCAAACAAAAACTATCTCTTGATCATGCCAAATGAGCTATCTGTGGACAAGATGTCTGGTTTGGGGAGTCGAAGAATACAACAAATTTACCATTTAGACCAAAAGCAATTTCGAGGTGAGCATGAACTTATCGATGGTACTGGACTATACCGAAGATTGTAAAAATATTATAATCTGGGGTAGGCAAAATATGGTAATGATACTAGCCACAATATACAATGGAGAGCCAAAAAACTGGTATAGGCCTGCATATGCAAATAACAGATGTATGGAACGAATCAGAGTAACGCGATGCGGTCGGCAGCGCCTATATAAGACAAAAAGCGTCTGTAAAAGTTGCTAGATCGGTTACTGCTGCTACAATAGCAGGTTATCAAGATTTAAGTGAGTTTGAATGTGGGGTTGTAGTCGGCGCACGAGATATGGGACATAGCATCTCCGAGATAACGATAAATTTTGTATATTCGCCTACGACCATTTCACGAGTGCATCGTGAATATCGGGAATCTGGTAAAACATCAAATCTTCGACGTCGCTGCGGCCGGAAAGTTATCGTGAATGAACGGGAAAAACGACGACTGATGAGAATCATTAAACGTGACAAACGTGCAACCCTTTCTCAAATTGGCGCAGATTTCAATGCTGGGGCATCAACAAGTGCTAGTGAACGAACTATTCAATGGACCATCATTGATATGGGCTTTCGGAGCCGAAGACCCACTCATTTACCATTGTTGACTGCACGACACAAAGCTTTACGCCTCGCCTGTTCCCGGCAACACCGCCATTGGACTGTTGATGATTGGAAACACATTGTCTGGTCTGACGAGTCTCGTTTCGAATTGTATCGGGTGGATGGATGTGTACGGGTATGGAGACATCCTCATGAATCCATGGACCCTACATGTCAACAGGGGACTGTTCAAGCTGGCGGAGGCTCTATCATGGTATGGGGCGTGTGCAGTTGGCGTGAAATGGGACCCCTGACACATATAGATACGATTCTGACAGGTGACAGATACGTAAGCATCCTGTCCGATCACCTGCACCCATTCATGTCCATTGTGCATTCAGACGGACGTGGACAATTCCAGCAGGACAATGCGACACCCCACACGTCGAGAGATGCTACCGAGTGGCTCCACGAACACTTTTCTGACTTTAGACACTTCCATTGGCCACCTAAATCACCAGACACAAACATTATTGATCATATCTGGGATGCCTTGCAACGTGCTGTTCAGAAGAGATCTACACAACCTCGCACTCCTATGGATTTGTGGACTCCCCTGCGGGATTCATGGTGTGAATTGCCTCTTGCATTCCTCCAGACATTAGTCGAGTCCATGCCACGTCGTCTTGCGGCACTTCTGCTTGCTCGCGGGTGCCCTACACGATATTATGCAGGTGTACCAGTTTTTTGGCTCTTCAATGTATCTTAATACAGTGATAGGGTGTAGGACGAGATGCAGCAACCAGGGTAACAACTGAGCGGCATAGAATGGTTCGGCCCCCATGTGACTCCGAGCACCTGCGAACATGTGAAGCTAATAAACTGTGCCACCAAACCAACTGTCATATTGATNGCCCCCATGTGACTCCGAGCACCTGCGAACATGTGAAGCTAATAAACTGTGCCACCAAACCAACTGTCATATTCATCACGAGTTAGAGTTTGCTTACTGACCCAAATTTGATGTTTACCATGAGGAATTACTGGGTCGCACAGATGTCTTCCAGCATAGCAACACACCTGTATATTACATGCACATTTCAAATAAACAAGCACGACAACATCAAAGCAGATAATTCGAACTTCGACCACTGAGAAGTATTTTCATTGCCATATAATTTACATTTTCAATTTCAAGCCTACTGCTACTAACATTAACCTTATCCCATTCTGATATCAGCAAATTTCTGCAGAAAGGTACCACTACACGTGTTCGACAACTTCAAACAAAATGACAATTCCACCACATCATACCATTTAATTCTATATGGCACAATATTGAACCAAAATTGCTTCTTGAGGCTTGTGAAACTGGTGAGCAATGCGTATATATGCCCTTAAAGATGTATTGTACTATGCAAGGTATCCAAATTCAAAGTGGCCATATGCTTAAAAGGATAGCCTTCACATATGAAGATGTTGGTTCCGCACTTACATACCCCTTCATACCACCTTATACATGGACAATATTGGACGAGAACAGCAAGAAAACAAATACCTTGCCGTCCAAGAACTTCCATGTGCGGGAGTGGGACAAAGGCATGATTCCATACAATAAAGTTGGAAATAAACTTTGCAACCTGATGACTCAGTATCCAAGGATAATGGTTAACATGGTCGGGCCTAAACATAAGAAGGGATTAAGTGAACTGGGAAAGTTAGTGTGGCAATTATCTATGTGAATACGGAGTTTGACGGCTCTTTTATGTGCAAGTTGGCAAAACTGTATAACGACTGGCAGTGATACACGTCTTCGACAGGTTCAAACACACCTGGCCCCACACCTCACCTAATGCTAGGCTGTTATGAAAGTACACTGTAGGCGGAGATCCGGTAGTCCACGATTAGACACTTAATAATTCGAATGGAACTGAGTCTCGAGGTCTGTAGGTTTTCCTAGTATAATATAGTAGCAGGAGCATTCCCACANTAATAATTCGAATGGAACTGAGTCTCGAGGTCTGTAGGTTTTCCTAGTATAATATAGTAGCAGGAGCATTCCCACACCTTATGTCAGCTGTCGAACAATTTTCGAAGGTGTACACTTTTCCCCCTTCGGATATTTATGCTATTCTTATGCCTTGTCACTTTACCATCTAATATAACTATTGGAATGCTGCGAATGTAAATTTGCGATTGCAGCATGATAAATTATGAAGGGAAGCAGAAAATGGTAGACTGTTGCGAGCTTAGAAATTTCGCTGTATTTAACGTGCACCGAGCAACAGTTCTTCCTGCCAGCGTCGAAAATGTGATATCTCTTTCTGTTTGCATAGGCATTCCCATGCGTTGCACAGGACTGACTTTGTAGCACTCAGTCGAGACAAGCGAAGCCTCGAGCCAGACGACAAGACATCGGCGAACACATCGTCGACAATATTCACTCATGACCATTGCCAGTACAGATTATAATGTGCCTTCCGATAGAAGTGCCCTCAGTTTCAGAGTCTAATTGGCACCCGCTCGCTGATGATGCCATGTGTCATCCTGAAGCTGTAGATGCAAGATCCACCTATGTAGTACCTGTTGTTGATAAAACTAATATTAGACCTGCCCTTATCGAACCAGATGTTGCCAATGCGTTGAGTTGGCAGTCAATAATGAGCAAGATATAGAGTGCAATGACAATGCAGTGAATGGTAAATAGAAAATAAATGTGATTACTTGTGTCTATGGCCATTGCAGTAATCCCCAACTGCTGTTTTCTCTCATTCGTGAACTGACTTTCCTTTTACATTACAGCCTAACATTGTTCTTTGAGTACATGTTTTTAAAAACAATAGACCAAAGGGATTATATCTATTTGAGCTAATTAAATATGGAAACAAATATAAAGAAAACATATTCTTGTGATTGTTTTCTATTAAATATTTAATAAATACTATACAAAATTTATTTGAGGATATTTGTATATATTTTACCAGGAGTTTAGATATGAGGAGTTGAGGACAAAGTATTTTGAATAGGGCAGCTTTGTGGCTATGCAGATGGGAGGTCTGTAGCTTGATTCGGGCAAGCTCGGCAGTCTTCGCCGGTCTTGGATTCGGTCCAGGCCTCTCAGATGTATCTGAAGATGATCAGTAGTTACGACCACAAACCCTTCAAATATTTTTTGTCTGCATATAAGAGGTGGGAGCCATGTTGGTTTTATAGACATAGGGTTTCGTCTATGTTTTTAATTCATAGTAAATCTAATGAATTGAAAAGTGCAGAACATCAAGTTTTATTCATTCCTCAATTTAATTCCTCAATTTATGGTTCACAAGCTATACATGATATCATTCCATGTTAGAGTGAGCTTGTAACTCGTGTTTTTAGCATTTTCTTCTCGAGTGTACTGATGGGGAAAATATTTTGTGATTGTGCCACAATACTCGCTTGTGAGGGACCATTGGTCATGTGAAATCTTGGGCTCTGTAGGTATATAAGGCGAGCAGATTCGCGCATCACCTCAGTTCTTAATCTGATTCTAAAGGTGAAATATCAGCTTCGGTCTCCTAACCAAATTAGCATTCATCGAGTATGGTATTTTATGTTCGGCTTTTCATAGCGTTTTGCTGAGTATTATCGAAAATGCTAGTAACTATGCATGATTTCCATAACATACGGTGAATGACCTGCATAGTTTTTAATTAACATAACTAATAATAATATAATATTATTTGTCCCATAGAGATCAAAATTAAACATACAATTAGTGGTGTGCCTGCAACCAGCACCCGACTTCGTCTTCGGCTCTACCATTGCTGGTTCCAGCTGAGCTGCCTACGATGTTGTCGATGCTATTTGTGGTACCATCAACAGCATCTTCAGCTACATCGGTGCCATACACTCAGTCGACAAAAGTCATGGCATACCTCCTAATATCGTGTCGGACCTCCTTTTCCCCGACGAAGTGCAGCAACTCGACGTGGCATGGACTCAACAAGTCATTGGAAGTCCCCGGCAGAAATATTGAGCCATGCTGCCTCTATAGACGTCCATAATTGCGAAAGTGTTGCTGGTGCAGGAGTTTGAGTACGAACTGACTTCTCGATTATGTCCCATAAAAGTTAGATGGGATTCATGTCGGGCGATCTTGGTGACCAAATCATTCGCTGGAATTTTCCAGAATGTTCTACAAACCAATCGGGAACAATTGTAGCCCGGTGACATGGCGCATTGTCATCCATAAAAAGTCCATCATTGTTTGGGTACATGAAGTCCATGAATGTCTGCAAGTGGTCTCCAAGTAGCTGAACATAACCCTTTCCAGTCAATGATCGGTTCAGTTGGGCCAGAGGACCCAGTCGATTCCATGTAAAAACAGCCCACACCATTATGGAGCCACCACCAGCTTGCACAGTTCCTTGTTGACAACTTGGGTCCATGGATTCGTGGGGTCTGCGCCACACTCGAACCCTACCATCAGCTCTTACCAACTGAAATCGGGACTCATCTGACCAAGCCACGGTTTTCCAGTCGTCTAGGGTCCAACCGATATGGTCACGAGCCCAGGAGAGGCGCTGCAGGCGATGTCGTGCTGTTAGTAAAGGCACTCGAGTCGGTCTTCTGCTGGCATAGCCCAGTACAGCCAAAGTTCGCCGCACTGTCCTAACGGACACGTCCGTCGTACGTCCCACATTGATTCCTGCGGTTATTTCACGCAGTGTTGCTTGTCTGTTAACACTGACCATTCTGCGCACACGTCGTTGGTCTCGGTCATTAAGTGCAGGCGGTCGGCCACTGCGTTGTCCATGGTGGGAGGTTATGCCTGAAATTAGGTATTCTCGGCACACTCTTGACACTGTGGATCTCGGAATGTTGAATTCGCTAACCATTTCCGAAATGGAAAGTCCCATGTGTCTAGCTCCAACTACCATTCCGCGTTCAAAGTCTGTTAATTCCAGTCGTGCAGCCATAATGATTTCAGAAACCTTTTCACATGAATCACTTGACTACAAATGAAAGCCCAACCAATGCACTGCCCATTTATACTTTTTGTATGTGATACTACTGCAATCTGTATATTTGCATATTGCTATCCCATGACTTTTGTCACCTTAGTGTATACTGGGTCATTCAATCGTCACCTGTGTTGCTTCTGCATTAAAACCTTCGTGTTAAAACTATAGCTCGACAACACGAAAATATGACTATGCGATATCTATGGATCGGGTTACATAATTGCGGAAATTATGTTATGTCATTTGCTGGGAGCAATAACATGCAAAAAATGCGAAAACCTGCATAGCAGTAGGACATTCGCCTGCCACACTGTGATGTTTTCAGTCTCCTTTGTTGTACAGTAAGAGTTTATTTCCCACAACACCAAGGGTACAAGATGAGCTTCCACCATTGTGCCAGAGACCATCATGCTAAATAGTTGTGGTTGATTTGGGAATATTTACAAAAGTGATTTCGTGGAGGCCGAAAGGGCTTTCACTGCAATTGAAGACATATGTTTCTCGAAATGGGAATGGTTTACCAAAATTTATTTGTAATATTTGGATTTCATGAAGAAAAATATCGCCAAGCAAGTCACCAAAGATGTATGGAAAAGGATAAAATTAAATTCAACATTTGGCTGGAGTGTGACTATGAAAACCAGAATCCTTTCGATGAAGGTAAATGAAAAATAACATTCAACACAGCTAACTTATAAGTATAAGATACTAATGGAATCGAAAAGGTCGCGAAATCCTGTATAGGAAAAATATGCGTATAATAAGAAAATGTGGGTAAAGCATGGTTCAGGGTAGACATTGTGAAAAATTAATCACCCGCAGCTGCATGTCAACAAGCTGGAACTGCTATGCACCTTATCTTACATCAAACTACCAGACTCGATTAAGAACAGGTATGCGATAATCAAACAAAAAAAAACAAGTGACCACGTGTGTTTTAAATGACCGAATTTGGTATGTTTTGTAGAAATCAATTAACTTGAGAGAAACGATCATTGCTACAAAGCCCTTGAATAGAAATTGGATTTTAATGGACTCTAATCCTCGAAATGCATGTATCAAATAAGTATCCGAGAACAACCATGCTGTATCAGTCAATGTGTACTCGCTCGGCACTGAGGATAAGGTCGTGTCTGTATGTGTGGTGGGAGAAGAAAGTCTGAACACTTTGATCTGCTGCCGACGACTGAAGACAGAAACACGAATTATAACTACATAAAATTATTNACGACTGAAGACAGAAACACGAATTATAACTACATAAAATTATTTCAGCATTTGGTGAGATTACAATTGACAGCCCACAAGGAATAAATCCACATATGTAAGTGATGCTTTACATTTTGCAATAATATGCTAAGAATTACAGGACTATAGCGCCAGCGCTGTTTAGAAGAACACAAGAGATACGGCAACTAAAATGCCCCAATGAGAATCGAGACGAGGCGTGTGGGTGAATATGGTAGACCACCAGTACTTAAATTCAAAAATTACCACCACATTAATAAATTACCAAATATTGTGAATGCAGACATTTTGGCAATAATCAAGCACATTCGGACCTTCGGCCTGGATCACAGTCACTCATACCCATATGCCTACTTGAAGCAGAAGACACATAGCTATTGTATACATATGCACGTGGAAAACAATGTCATTCCTGAATCGCTCACCTCGTCTTTGTCAAAATAACCAGTAATGTAATTGTATGGGAATACACCTTTTCATGTGACAAGGGGCAGTTGACTGGCACTGAAGAAATTGGATGTGTTGTTAAATTTGTTTCGATGCAGGTACCCAGCCAGAGATGCCAATAATCCATTGTTATTAACCAATCCGGGCCCTGCCACGAATATTGGGTGTGAAGGTCAATGGCACGATGGTGGATGATTGTCTAGAACTCTTTGTATTGTTGGAAGTAAACTAATAAACTGCGACGAAGGAGGCTGAATACATTGTAGTTTAGCAGGCGAAGGTCTTACACCTATAAAGGCTTTTGCATGTCTCTGCAAGTTATTGCTTCTAGCATATGCCATGCCACCATCTCACACTTATATGTCACCAAATCCTTATTCATAGCAAATATATACTTTTCTTGTCTTCGAGCATCATTGTTGAACATGAAGGTTTAATTGCAAAAGATACACAGGTGGCAATTAACTGCTGAGTATATGGAACCAGTGTAGTTGAAGACACTGTCGATGGCACTGCTAATGGTTTCAACTACATTGTAGGCAGCTCAGCTAGAACCAACGATGGTAGAGTGAAAGACGAATTCGGGATACTGGTTGAAGGCACACCACTAATTACTTGCTTTATCTATATATTTGCAAGACAAAAAAAATATTGAATTAAAAGTTATGTACTTTTTAAGATTTTAGTGTCCTGCACCTTATGTAATGGAATACATGCATAATTACAAGCTTGTACGGTAATACCCAGGAATGTGTAAAGGAAGAGCCGAACATGAAACAACTTACCGTACTGAATGCTAAGAATTTTAGGAGAGAGAAGACGATATATCACATTTCGCATGAGATAAGGTACTGAGGCAATGGGGGCGAATCTGCTCGCCTTATAAACCTGCAGAGCCGAGCTCGTCCGAGTCTAGTCGAAGAACACGCAGTTACACAGCTGCCCTATTTAAAATACATTGTCCTCAACTCCCCATATCTGCACTACTTTTGCCATTACTTGTATTTTCAATATTATTTTATATTTTGAAATAAGACAAAAACTGATTTTCAATAAACACGAAGAACATATTTTTTTTATATTAACATACACAATGCTCTACAGTTAGCAATTGGAAACACAGAGCACCCATCCTCTCTTCCAGCAAACGAGACATTCATCTATGGTTTTGCTGTCCAATATTGAATTTTTTATCACTCAGAATGAGGAATGACAATCAACATTATATTTTGCACTTGTCAATTCAGTCAAAAACAAATAACTATTATATTTTTAATATATATAATAAATAAGCAATGAGATAATCTTAATATTTTGTCAATACAATACATAGAAGCACACTGCAAAATCCCAAATACCCCATTCGTACGAGCAGTGGTCCCAGATAATCGTATTACATTCAGGCAATTATTAAATTTGGTTTGTGATAAAAAAATCTAAACGACTCGATGAAGATTGGAACTAACTTGCATGTCACAAATATTGTCATTTTAGATGGCATCGTGCGAACTAGAACTTGACCTTTGGCACCAAACCTGAATAACATAACTGCAACTTAAAATTAAAAAAATGAAATACTTAATAACAATTTTATAACCATAAAAATTATAAGACCTGTGCATGCCTTTTCACACAGAGTGCTGAAGCAGAATATAGAGTGGCAAACAACTGAATTTTTATAACTCGTTATTGTAGCGAAAAGACACATATAAACTACCAAATGTTAAGGCAAGGAAAATTACTTGAATAGGAAATCATAATAAATTGTAAATTCAAAACATGGTAGCACTGAGAGAAAAATTACATAGCTTATCTGCATGAGTAGGGGTCACAGATACTTGGAAAATCAGAAAATTATTAATAATACATGTTTACTTGAAAAAAGAAATTAGATTTTTANAGGGGTCACAGATACTTGGAAAATCAGAAAATTATTAATAATACATGTTTACTTGAAAAAAGAAATTAGATTTTTAATAAACAATTCTCTGGAATAATATAGGAACTATTTTGGGTGACAAGGCCATCGGCATTTTTGATGATATCACGCGACTTTGAACACTGCCCGCTATCTAAGATGACACCAGTGTTACTTAAGAAAAAGAAAAAACATAATATTTAGAAACATATTTACTAACAGAAAAATCACATAATAACACAGATTACTGAAATTGAACATTCATCTTTAGCCTGTTCGTATGGCAGCTACACCGAATCAATAAATGATTGCTTGAAAATGAGAATTTTTTTTGTCACGTGGTATAATACAGTTTTGAAAGAACAAGCTTAAATTCACACAAGCAATACTCAAACTTCCACNTTTTTTTTGTCACGTGGTATAATACAGTTTTGAAAGAACAAGCTTAAATTCACACAAGCAATACTCAAACTTCCACTTCTAAGGCATGCTGTTCATTAAACCGAATCGGATTTGCACAAGTATCGAATATCTTGCTACAGTCCAGTCAAGCCCATTAATACAAATTACAATACTGCTACATTTCGATTTAACCTCAGATAAAATACGAAATTCGGCATTATCGCAGGACTCTTTCTGCGATGCAGCGGAGACACTGGATCGAGCCCACTGCATAAGAATAATGGCAAATGAAGAATCGACTACAGGTTTGAGACGATCCGAACGAGTTTGTCGATAGGCTACGAGTCCTGATCACTTCTCATACTGGAAGCAATAGATCGCGAACCAACGAAATAACTTTCATCACCTAAAAACTCGCAGATGCGGACTACAACATGCAGTAATGAAATATGGAATTTGTAGAGAGAGGCACTGGTCAAGCAGATGAAATTACATATGCTTCAAGTACATAATGAAAATGCTAGATGGTAATCTCCTGTCTGATACGAGGAAAATGAAATATTATGCTCGTGTGACTAAAGGCCATCTCTACAATTCGTCTGTCAACTATGTTTCTCTCAAATATGCATTGTCCCTCGTACCCAAGAGCAATACCACTAGAAATATAACAAATGGTATGGCAAATGTTCTTTCCCTCGGATATGTACTAAGTAATCTTCACTGTGATGATGGTCGCAGATTTTTCCACATTAATTTCCAGAATGGGGTTAAAAAAAAAAACAAATTACCATTCAACAAACTCTAGTCTCAAAACGAAAATCGTCGACCATTTTTACAGAACCCTGAAGGCCAAACTGTGCAGTCATATCATGGCAAACGAAACTGCAAGTTTTGGAGCTCCTGCCAAAATTCATTTGCTAATATATACCTATGTAGTATATATATTCTGAGTATAACACAATGTATTTTAAATGGGAGCTGTGTCGCTGTGTCTGTGGGTTTGGGTGGCATTCTTCGGCTCGTCTCGAGTGAGGTCGGCAGTCTTCAGCTCGAATCGATGGAGGGGGAAGGGGAATGCTAATAAGCCTTCGACTCGGGATTTGTTGAACATACCCGAAGGTGCTCAGCAGCTACGACCACGGAACCTTCAGGCTTATGTGTCTGTTTCTGAGATTCGGCTACAATATTGGTTTTATAGGCATAACGTATGTCAAATAATGTATTTTTGTTTCCGTCCATGTTTTTTAATTCATAATATATATTATGTACTGAATAGTGTGGATCATCAAGCTTCAATAATTCCTCAATATTATTCTTCGATTAATTCCCAATGTTATTCCTACATTTTCATTCCTCAATTTATGTTATGCTAGGTATAATTTCCATTATTTCGTGCTAGAGTGCAATAGTAACTGGTGTTTTCAGCATTGTCTGCTAGCATATGCTGATGAGGAAATTACATATTGATGATGTCACATTGCTCGCTTATTCTCTCTCCTGGCCTTATTAGCATTCAGTTTGCTAAGCTAATTTTTATGTTAGAATCTCTCATCAGATATTGCAGGGTATTACCAGACATGCTCATGATTACGCACGTATTCCATAACTTTTGTTGCAGAAACCATATAACTTTAAATTATCAGAATCATAAACATATTATATTAATTTTCCTGGAGAGATCAAGCCGAAGTATGCACTAAATTGTGTGCATGCAACCAGTATCACAACTTCGGCTGTACCAAAGTTGGCTCCAGCTCAGCTGCCTAATTCATCGTCGATGCCATTCGCGATACAATTGACACCATCAACTACATCAGTAACATCTACTGGGCCATTACATCGTCACTAGTGTCGCTTCTGCAATAAAATCTTCATGTTCAGCCATAATGCTTGAAGACATGAAAAGTATGGCTGCACAAAGAATGCAGATCGAGTGGTACACAAGTGTGGAGATTGCTGAGTATAATTTGCTAGACACGATAGCTTGCAAAGATGTGCGAAAACTTGCATTGCTGTAGGACCTTCGTCTGCCATTGTGTACCAGTCTCCTTCGCCGCAGCATATGAGTGTATTTCCCATAACACCAAGGGTTCGAGATGATCATCCACCATCGTGCTGGTGATCATCAAGCCCAAAAATGATAGCAGTGTCTGGGTTAGTTATATACAGTGGTTTCGTGGAGGCTGAAATGTCTATCTAGTACAATCTCAAGATCTATAGAACTCAAAACAAGGAGAGTTCGTCAAAATATTTTTGCTCGCATGATGGAAAATATTGTCTGCCAGCTCACAAAACTAAAATGAGCTAAATTTCCAATTAAATTAAATATTTGTATAGAGTGTAACTATACAAAACCAAATACTTTAAACGTAGGTATGGACAAAGGAACATTCAATATTGCAAATCTATAGTGTATGGAACTGATGAAATCGAATATGTCGTGAAACTTTGTATAGGACAAATATGTGAAGACAAAGAATTGTTCAAACAGAATAGTTCGGGGTGGATGCTGCATAAAGTTAAACATCGGCAGCTTCGAATTAACCACTTGAAACTGATGAAATCGAATATGTCGTGAAACTTTGTATAGGACAAATATGTGAAGCCAAAGAATTGTTAAAACAGAATAGTTAGGGGTGGATACTATATAAAGTTAAACATCGGCAGCTTAGNTAAACAGAATAGTTCGGGGTGGATGCTGCATAAAGTTAAACATCGGCAGCTTCGAATTAACCACTTGAAACTGATGAAATCGAATATGTCGTGAAACTTTGTATAGGACAAATATCTGAAGCCAAAGAATTGTTAAAACAGAATAGTTAGGGGTGGATACTATATAAAGTTAAACATCGGCAGCTTAGAATTAACAACTGGGAACTGCTACACATCTCGTATTGCATCGAGCAGCTGCTTGCTACGATCAAGAACAGGAATGCAATAATGATCCCTAAAAACACAAGTGTCTAAATGTNTAACAACTGGGAACTGCTACACATCTCGTCTTGCATCGAGCAGCTGCTTGCTACGATCAAGAACAGGAATGCAATAATGATCCCTAAAAACACAAGTGTCTAAATGTGATTTAAGTGGTTGATTTTGGCATATTGTGTGGAAGGTACACATCCCCAGCATATAAAGCGATGGTATAAGGCCATGGAATCAACATCAAATTTTTTTGGACTGGAATTCCCGACACCACAGCTCCAAGTAAAAGTCTTCGAGAAGAACAACGCATCATTCCATGTGTACTCGCTTACCTCTGAGGATAAGGTCGTGTCTGTACATGTGGTAAAAGTAGAGAAGTCTGAACGTTTTGACATTTTTCTGTTGATGTCCGAAGATGGGAATGTACATTATACCTTCATAAATAAATTTGAGTGCTTGGTGCGAACATAGTTGATGGCAGATGGTCACGGTGCTTTGAATTTTATCATGACCTTCCAAGAACTGCATGACCGTTGGGCAAGCAGTGCTTAGAAGAACATAAGTAATACTGCAAATAAAATGCCCCAGTGAGAATCGAGATGCTGAAGCCGGATGAAGATGGTAGGCCATCAGTATTCAAATTGAAAAATTACAACAACATGAATAAATTACCGATTGTCATGTATGAGGACTTCAAAGCAATAATCGAGCTCATTCAGACCTGCGAACTGGACACCCATAATTCATTTACATATGCTTACAAGAAGCATGAGGTGTATAGCTATTGTATATATGAGCAAGTTGATAATAATGTAATTTATGAATCACTTACCTCGACACTGACAAAGAACCAGTTTACTATAGGGGCCTGGATGTGGAGAGGCACTTCATGGAAGCAATTGCGAATATTGGCAATGAGTTGAAAGATATTTACGCCACTTCAAATCCAATGGTGCCCCTCACACCTAAAGAAAAGCTGATCACAAGGGTAACAAGATTTGGCTAATGTACTGCTCAATTCATGAACAAAAACTATAATGTGAACCACCACAACCACTACATCGGGTTGTAAACTGGGTCTATATTCACCAGCTGCAATTTACTGCATCGAAGACCGAAGGAATTCGTCTTGTTCTTCAATAACCTAAGTTACGACAAGAAATTCATTAACAGACATCTGGGTTATGATACAATACACCTCATTATTTCACACACGAGAAATAAAATGATCACATTTTCGAAGCAGCGGGGGCGACCGTTTTTTTCCACCCAGTTCATCGATATGTTTCAGTCCATGGCTCGCAGTCTTGCATCCCTGGCCGAGTACTTGCCTTTAAATAAATTTAACAACACAGTCACATTCTTCATTGCAAGCTAACTTCCCCTCATCACAAGTAAAAGGCATATTCCAGAACAATTACATCGATTTATCGTCCAGGTTGGACGAGCAGCAGCTGCCCTCGAAAGATGAATTCTACAACAGGCTGGTGGACACAGGTATCAGCGACGAAGAACATGCCCATGCCCAGACTATATGGCAAGAGATTGGCTTCACGACCCTGGGATTGTATTCTGACCTGTACCCGAAGACGGGCATCATTCTCCTGACAAGATGTTTTCGAAAATTCCAGAGATTAGTGTATTTCGAAATATGTATTGCACTATGCACAATATGTCAGCATGCCAGGATTCGTATTGAATGTAGTCCCCAAAATTATGGTAGTCGAGTTTCTCACAGACTATGACATGCATCGAGGAAGGGATCTGTGGTGGTGTTGCCCAGTGTGAAGCATCATGTGGTAGTGAACAACATCAACACACCCAAACTGTATTATCCCAGCAAATCCACCATGATCCTAAAGTATCTGGATGACAACAACTTGCACAGCTCGACCATGTCATTACCATTGTAAATACACGACTTCGAATGAGCGAATGAGAACATCGATGTAATGCCCATGCCAGATGGTGGGACAGCAGGTTGCATCTTAGAGGTATATGTCGAGTATCCTGTGGCCCTGCATAAGTATCACTGTAATTTGCCATTTCTTCTTATCAACAATTGTACACAAGGCTCTAAATACCCAAAACTGATGATAATCCTGGAAAAAGAGTCTCTACATTGTATATTATACCAGCCTCAATCAAGCTCTGGAACATAACCTGAAGCTCACCAATATTCACATTATGTTCCAGTTCGAGCAGAATGCATGGCTTAATCCTTATATCGACTTCAACACCAAAAAATAACAGGTGACTTCCAAATATTTCAAAAGGTATTATTTATAATTGGGCAACAATGAAACTTTCTGTAAATTAATAGAAAATATAAAATAATGAAATTGGTTTGCAGTGAAGTGCGAGTGAAGAATCTCTTGGAAAAACTGACATTCTCAGATGGAACAATTTACGAAGAAAATCAATACCTGATTTGATTGCAGCATGAATCAATATTGTTTGACGAGCCCATATATGCAGGGTTCACAGTGCTCGACTTGTGCGAAACTCTAATGTACTCTTTTCGTTAAAATGTGATGAATGACTGGTACAGCGAAGACCTGGAGCTGTTATATATGGATACAGACTCGTTCCCGTACCAGGTTCTAACCCAGGACTTCTACAATGACATGGTCAACGATTTTTGCGCAGCCCGACACCAGCGCTATCACATGGCGCACGAGTACTACTCGTCTGCTAATAACAAGAAGTTAGACAAGTTCAAGGACGAATACAATGGAAAGATCATGACTGAATTCGTAGGGCTCTTAGCGAAATTATACTCGCAAAATTACGGCGAGAAGGTCCCAAAAAAAGCTAAGGTAATTCAGAAGATTGTGGTACAAAATTAAATCTATTTTTCCGATTATGAGTGGCATTAAACGAGTTTCGAACAATGCAATCGACCATTAACACCATACGATCACATCAGTATGTACTCTATACTGAGACTGTGCTCTTTGTAGCTCCGATGATAAGCGAATCATATATGAATATGGTGTACATACTTCACTTTATGTAGCATAGATATTTTTGGTGATGCAAATGTGAAACTCCAGACTGAATCATGCATGAAAGAAAGTTTACAATTGGCAGTGAGGAATATATAGTCGGAACCAGGCGCCTTCATCAACATCTCGCCCAAGTGTGTCTGAAGAGCACATCTCCTGCAAGCATTTGAAAAATGCGAATTTCGAATGTACGGCATACAGGAAAAATTTATTTTAATTCACAAAAATTGTCTCTTTTATCTCTTAAACCATTTAATTATACTCTTCCAGCAACCCTCTGTGAAATGGTGTAGGCACTTGACGACGATCCATTAACATTCTCCGAAACTGGGGAATATTTTCAAATTTTTCTTAGCTAGAAAGACAATTAATATTTTGTATAGTTTCGGGTCACGAACTCAGGTCCCTACAACATACTTCACCTTTGGAGGCTGCTTAAATCTTTACATCGGTTGTGTATTAATATGTAAACAGAAATTCATGTTCAAACTTCGTTATAAATAATCCGAAACTCGTGTCGGTATCCGAACTGTGTACGCTATATCTTATTATAACATATATACTCTAACTCCAAATCTTTTCTACCAGCCGACTTTATGTCTTTCATACAAAATGTATCTATATGGTGCAAGCAGGCCCGATGTAGCGCCCAGTAAAATGGTCATGGTCCTTCACCTTAAGAGTTTTCATGCATGAATGGAAGGGGCTTGTTGAAGAGAAAATGGAAAGGCAGTCTTTCAGAATTTCGGGCCGATGGTGCTGTTGAAGAGAAACTAGAGTTTAAGTTGAAATTTTTCTGAAACAATAAAGTCAAAAGAGCTTACCTTGAACATTAACAGCGCCATTGTGTTTCGCTTCATAAAAACTACAGTGTGGAAAGCTATCGTAAAGTAAAAATTGAAAGATATACGTTAGAATTTGCAATGATGTGCTGGCATATACTGATATTATTCACTGATTAATTCAAATACAGCTGTAGCTCCAAGCATGTAGCAAAATATATTTTAACATTTATGATTCAGTTTCTTTTTGTAATCAAATTGAATTACAAATCACATTGAGTCATAAATATACAAATAAATATGGCATCGAAGCACCAGAATTCTGCCTTTCGAATAGGTAACCTATATCCGAATTTTTGCCACTGTAGAGCACAACTCGGGTACTCCGATAGGTCACCTATCCTGATTTTAATAATGAGGCACATAAACCCTTTAAAGACATTCGGATATCTGCCCATCCGGATAGATCATATTTCCAATACTTCACATTATTACAACAAACTGAAGACACCCGAATGGCTAACCTATCCGAATTTGGAAATAATATTTAATTTCTTCTCTGCCTAACCGGAAAAATCACCTTTCCTAATTGTCACGACTGGACAGCAAACTTTATATAGCTAGATAGGACACGTATCCTGATTCCACGAACGAGATTTATTTCGCCATTAAAAAATCTGAAAATGTGCCCAAACGGATAGGTTTCTTACCTGGCATTTCACAACAGTAAATAAACAATAGGGGAGCAGATTTCCGTGCTGCGAATAGGTGACCAATCGGTACTGTTGCTACTGTACAGCACACTTAATTGAGATTTCATTTCTGAGCTTTGCTGCAACGACCGGTTCTCTGTCATTTAGAAGAAAGAATTGGTTTGTATTGCAAATCTGAGAAATTCTGTTGGGGGTGAACAAAACTTTATACACCTCATGAGCGATTTTTTCTAGATGTCCACATACCAAACAAATATTTATTTATATGTTTTGATGTCAAAATATTTTCATAAAATTAAGAAAAAAATTAAACCGTTCACCTTGAACGATCTCTAAATTTTGATGAAAATGTTTTGGTCTGTGCTGTCATTTAACAGACACTGGTAAAATTTTGTTATTCAACAGTTTCATTGACTGTAATAATTAAATTTATTTTTCAATTTAAAAATAATAGTATTCCTTTTTTGAAGTCCTGATGTGCATATTTTACCTATTGGAAATGACCGACTGAGCTTATTTGATGCTTGCATGGATACTAGCAGCATACAAAGTTAAGTTGGAATTGGTTTTATGGTTTCATAGACTGACTTTTTTTTAGTGTGTTATTGCGAGATACTATTAGTAACATTAGTAGTTGGTCCGAAATGAGGAGCATAATTAACATTTGGATCACATTTGCCAAGAACTTTCATTTGATAACCATATTACTGGGGTTTCAGAACAAATTTTGAGTCAAACATTATGTTGCATAGCGTCCGTCATATTGATAATTTCGTGACGTTTTCTGTTCTGTCTCACTAGCACAGTCAATACGAATCCAACGATACATGACTTGTCAAAATACTAATCCATACTAATACAAACCGACATACGTAAAACTTCCTGCTTTTAGCTCCGCCTTATTCAAGTTTAAAATAGAACGTGTTCTAGTTGTCAGAGTAAGTGTGAGTTTATCACTATCGCCATCATGGTTGCCGTTCAAATGTACTTCAACAAGTCAAACTACCACATTATTAAGATACTTTTGTAGAGTATGTACCGAGCATTATACGGGGAGAGTCACCGCTCCATTTACCTCCAATACCGCCAAGATCAAGTACTCTCTATCCTTATTTCTAATTCCTGTATCAGCACATCTCAGTACTTTCCATGTCCCTAGCTTTGACCATGCACCTTCCACTTGCCGCACTTTCTTTACAGCTCAGATAACACGCGCCACCCTTGTGCCTGCAAGGCTTACAACAGGATGTTGGCAAATCACATAGCATCTTGTGTACGATGAGAAAACACAAATACCAGTACAAACAAATATAGTCCTCAGGTCTACTCGCTGCTCTGTCGAATCCGGACTACGGGGAAGCCAATTTCCAGCATGAATAAAAAACTAACCTCACTGCAGCAACCCACACCTCCACGATAAATGAATAAAATAAAATATGATTTTAATATTTAAATACTAAATATCGCATTATAAAATTCAACAGAAATACGTAAACGTAAATACATAATACAGTAAACGTACCTGTTTTGATATTTTCGTAACAGTATAATTTTTAATTGATTCTAAGCCTTGAAATATCGTGATTATCATTCATTCATATACTATAATCTTAAGCACCATATTTAAAACATGTGGCATTACAATAATGAAACAAGTATTTATACAATTTTATGCTGTTTACAGTTTCTTCACAAATGAATTAGCTTCTACATCTGTTTCTTTAAAACCTTAAAAAAAAACCTTACACAACACTCACACATGTATACAAACACATACAATATGTATGTGAACAACACAGACAAACTCTGGCAGGGTGTTACTTATGAAAATATAAGACGAAAACTTACGTACCACGTTTCTCTTAAGTGATTATTAAGAGAAATATGGGCAACCAAAAGTCAAGTTTTTAAATGGTTTCGGTTAAAAGCATCATAAAATACTTGCGATTAAATAACACGTCAATTAATAGTGATTTGTACAACGGAGATCTTACACATCTGAAACCTCGTTTGGCAATATCATCCCCCTTCATTAAGTAAAAAGGGTTTGAATTAAACTTCGTAACTTCGTAACAATTTATTTCCGTTACCCTCATTTATCGAGTGTGGCCTGCTTTATTCTTTCTGAAGGAGAGTGAGCATTATCTTCTAGGGGACATAAGTCCACATTTATAGACTTCACAAGATCAGCCAAGTACAAATTACGAATCAGAACGTCTAAACTAACAGAAACGTTCGCCTAGTCGGAACATTCTCAGGTGAACCGTTTTCGAGGATTACATGCGGCAATTTCAAATATAAGTTGAAAGGCCCTTAATAACCACTTAATAGAAGGCCACACACAAACCAAGAGAAGATTCTACGCAATTTGGCATATAACTACAAGATATAAGATAGTGACGGCCTGATAAGAGTTGACGTAAATACGGCCTGCAATCAGTCGCGTGCTAGACGTGTGGTTGAATTGATTGATAAGCGCACTTACTTTTGTAAATATAGAAGTTTGTAAATACTAAATACATTCGTTTACTGCAGTTCTTATTCACAGTGTTAATTTTTCACTCACAGTATATTACCAATTATTTACTAATGTGTCACCTTGGTGTTGCACAATACATCAACGCGCCGACATTTGTTAATGCAACTCGCACAGAATAACACATAACACACGACTCTTGGCACGTTTAAAGTACAGTGAACACGATCTGTTTTCCACTAGCGTATCGTTCAGTCACATGTCGTGTGTTTAGTGTTGCCTACCTATCATGCAATTCACCTTATGTTGGGTATTTCTCGAAAATGGTTCATCTGAGAGTGTTTTGAAAAGGGGGGCTTCCCTGTTAATTAAGACGTGCAGACTCATAATTTTTCTTAACAAATCGTTTACAGATTACTGTTACAATGTTTAATGCTAATATAGGGTGGCAACCCCCATTTACTTAATGATGGGTATGAAAACAAACCTTATTTTCAGAGGTGGAATATCTTTATTATACAAATTAATATTCACCGACTTGTTATTTAATGGCAAGTACTTAATGGTATTTTGAACTAAAAGCTTTAAAAAACTTGATGTTTAAGGACGCATAGCTCCCTTAATAATATCCTAAAAGAAAAGTGTTGCATAATATTTCGTCTTATAGTTTCGTGAGGAATAACCTCCTGGAGTTTGTCGGTGGTGTTCACACACATTCTGTTTAATAACACTATATTTTCCTCTCAGTTAATAACATTTTGGCTACGGAGACAACTGTGTAGCATGGGCTCGATTGTATTTTACGACAAGAATTACTAACTCAGTGTATTGATTTAGAGATAAATGAATCCATTCACTGATACAAATGCCTTTAGTCTGTTGATTGTTGTATGTAAATAATTAATATTAGATTTAATATGTAATTGCACTTAATTCCAAACGCAAAATGTATTTGGTAAATTTAAATAAAATATTCAGTTACACAATGTAAAAAAAAATATGATTCTCAATTTTTTTTATTTAATGATTTGTTGTCTTTTACAGAAACTGCTTTTTTCTGATGGCGGAGAAACATATGAAATGTGGAAGAAACCAGCAGTAGAGTTGTATCTCAAAGTCTACCTGTTCAATGTAACAAATAAAGATAAGTTTCTCTCGGGAGAGGAAAACCTTACTGTCCAGGAGGTTGGTCCATATGTTTACAGGTATGTATGTACATTATACTTAAACATGCATTTTATTTTTTTAGAATAAAATGGTCGGGTAAGCGTAAACATGCGGTAAGTCAAATATTGGCAAAATAGTTATCTTCTATGTGCATTATTTAGCAGAACATATTCTACAAGATGATCCAAACGGGATAAATATATCCTCTTTGTGTGTTGTTCTGTGCAGTTGAACCAACTGAGTCAACTCAAGAAATGTTGTTTATAACGCATGAAAAAGGATATATGTAATTCATCGTGACATATTTAATCTAAGTTTGGAAATTTCCTCAAAAAAACTAGTTCCAGTTCAAAGTTCCCCAAAATAAAAAAGTAACAAATTCCTTTCATAGTTCCTGAAAGAAGGAACTAGTAGTTCCTTTATACAATAGTTCACGCAAAAAAATTGTTTTTAAAAANTAAAAAAGTAACAAATTCCTTTCATAGTTCCTGAAAGAAGGAACTAGTAGTTCCTTTATACAATAGTTCACGCAAAAAAATTGTTTTTAAAAATTGCAATTTTTAGTAATTTTACAATACACATTATCTCAACTACTCCTGTTTATATGAGTTTTAGAAAACAAAATTGCAACATTTAGGTTGTTAAACTATAAAACATATTTTATATGCATCTCAGTTTCTCTGTCTTAAAACTGAATAACTTAATTAATATAACAACAAACACGCAATACTTGCTTAATTCACACCATTTGCCATTAATGAAAATTGTCACTATGCAGCAAACCCAGGTATAACTATAACATTTTACATGGAGATTCTTCCAACTTATAATCTGTAACATAATGTACTAAAAAAAAGGATCCGAAAACACTCTCAACTTAACTTATTTGATAACGCATTTTCTTTCTAATGATCTGGCAGTCCATCGTACAGGCAAAGAAATTTGGTCTTCATATTAAAATGTTTTTAATGTTGGATATCTCTAACAGCACTCGTCAATTGTTGCACAGTAAAAAAAGTAAGGTAATATATGTTTGTTTTGTTTCAACAATAAAAGATTCTCAAAACTTTCCTCTGAAAGTGAATGTCTTCTGTTTGTTATAACATTCCCTCCTGAGCTAATCATAAACAGTCTTTCAGCAGAAGCACTTCAAGGCATTCCTGTGTTACTTTCAATGAATGTTCTGCTTTGGATACGAAAGAAGACTCTTCAGATCTCTGCTACTTCCTTTTAGATACTTCGATAGCTCTTCCGTTTTGTCATAATTTGTTTTAGTGAAAATGGAAAAGCATAAAAAGAATCACCAAATTCTTTAAAAGTGTCTTGCATATTTGTACATGCCCTTTGTTTCATTTCCCGACAAAATAAATTATTTTAACCAAGCTTATGTTGTTAATTTGTCAGGCCCACACAACCAATCCAACTTAAACCTGGGAATCAGACATGACACAGTCAAAATTTTTTGATCCAAAAAGATGTGTCCAAACCTTTTATCGGTCCCAGAAATAACAACGTTTATACTTGGCAAACAATAATCCATATGCATGCTTTCTCTTCGTACCAATTTATTTTCCNCCCAGAAATAACAACGTTTATACTTGGCAAACAATAATCCATATGCATGCTTTCTCTTCGTACCAATTTATTTTCCAGTTAGTGAACTGAAGGAATCAAGTAGCCCATATTCGAACCTAACTTTCATTGAATAATATCTAAGGAATCTGCAACCAAGCCCATTACTTCACAGTATTCCTTAATAAACTGTACTTCAGAGGGTGAAAACCTGGGCAATGAGCAATGAGTCCATTATGCTGTCAACATATTGTGTTTTTTTTTGCAACAAATCAATTGATTGCTGCAGGACAATTTACATAGGCTTCCATCGTGTTTTAACTGGCATACATAAATATGCTCCACAAATTTCTTTCACAAATGCAGCAGTGATGGTAGACTGGTTTTGCTTTTCCCACAGCTTAGGGCATTTGGCAAGCATTGATCTGTAAATTATTTTAAATTCATTCTGAGAAGTAAGGGATTCTTTAATATATTGAGTAGCTATCAACTGTATGGCGTGACTTGCACCCCTTTGATGCGGTGTTAAAGTAGTAGTTGTGGTATCGATTTCTTCCCTGATATTTTCATTCAGTATTTTGGTCAAATTAACGAACTCCACCTCTTCTTCCTCTGAGCTGCCATCAGTATTACAACCAAATAGCCGACCTCCCGTGGCACAGCCGGTTGTGCGCCGCCGGTCTGTGCTGCAGGAGGCTCTGGGTTCGAATTGTGGGTAAGGCATAGGTGTTAGTTTGTTAGATCATAAGTTAGTTTGTAAGCCGCCCCATGATAAGCCTTCAGGCGTAACAGCTGGGTACGTTAGTAAGCCCTATACAATACCATACAATACAACCAAATATCTTGAATTAATTACCGGAATTTGATCTACTGCTGGTTATAGTATATGCCACCTAATTGTGAATCCTGTATTCGTCATATACGCTTACCATTGTATAGGCAAGTGCATAATAAGTATGCCGACCCTTCAAGTGTTTGCATGTAAGAGCACAACTTTCTGTAGATAATGTTTTTAGATCTATCCAATATACAGTAATGCCCAAAAAACGTCGCTTTTGATTGGTCCAACAATCTGCAGTTGTATCAACATACTCAACACGAGACATTTTTGTAGTCAATGTTTCCTTCATTGCGACTGTTTTGTCCTTTAGTATATATTTAAAAGTTTTAGAACACATGATGTTTATGTCGTGTGGCAATCCAAGACTGACAAGATTGACAAAAGAAGGTTTGTCTACTACTTAAAGAGGCAAGCACTCTTCCAAAACAAAATTCAAAATCCTGCTATGCAAATATTTTTGTTTTACAATTTATTTCCATGACCCTCATTTATCGAGTGTGGCCTGCTTTTTTCTTTCTGAAGGACAGTGAGCATAATCTTCTAGGGGACATAATTCCACATTTATAGACTTCTTAAGCTCCGCCAAGTGATGAGGATGTAGTCTCTAAACAAACACAATAACAGTAAGACAACAAAGAAGTTTGTAATATTTTGTTACTTTTATGTGTATATTATGCCCTTGCCTACAAGAAAATGTCACATAATAACTCTGACTTGCAGTGTTTACATACAGCACATGTTCAGCCTTAATTGGGATGCGTGTTATTTGCATTTCTGTTGATTAGGCTAGTAAATGTGTGCTAACGGAAAACAACTATTTTTTAAATTTCATTTTCCGAAAACAGCTCAGTGTAGTAATTGGTGTAGCCCAAGAATTTGGTGCACAAACGACACTTTTTCTTGAATATTCACGACATTCATCTGTTGCTGCTCTGTATCGATACGAATTTTTGAAATACAAAACCGGGGCGTTAAAAGAAGCACAATCACTACAATGCACTCTTCTTAATTACATTAATCTCACTTCTGTATGCGGGTACTTCAATATTTCTTATTTCATCAAAACTAATATGGCAAGGTTTTAATATTTTATATTCGGTAATCAGTCAGCTCAGAAGGTAACAAAACTTAAAACGGAAATTATAAGAATAACATATCGGCTGTGTATACAAAACCAAATTTTGTTATCAAATACCAANCAATGCACTCTTCTTAATTACATTAATCTCACTTCTGTATGCGGGTACTTCAATATTTCTTATTTCATCAAAACTAATATGGCAAGGTTTTAATATTTTATATTCGGTAATCAGTCAGCTCAGAAGGTGACAAAACTTAAAACGGAAATTATAAGAATAACATATCGGCTGTGTATACAAAACCAAATTTTGTTATCAAATACCAAGTGTCAATAGTAGCACAGCTTAAATGTAATCGTTTATGTTAATATAATAATAATAATTAACCTGCAAATGGCACTTCAAGTTCGCTGCGGAATTTTTTGCAGTGATCGAGTCCTAGTTTGGTGGACAAAACATACATTTCAATGCAATATTATTTTCATTGCTACCGATAAACTGAAAATATTTCCGGTAGCGTGGCCACGGAAAATTATCATCGTCTTTGTTTGCACTGTTTGCAGCCACTTCCATCTTTGCACAAAAACCACAAACAAATAGTGTTTTTGAGCGTATAAACAACGTCTTAGACAACCATACTGCAGTAGATAACAAAATAATTAAAATAATTATATTTTTCAATAGCCAACCTGCGAAAAAAATATCTTTGTTTATTCATTTCCTCTTTCGGTAATTGTATTTATATATAAAAGTAAGTTAAACAGTTTAACATAATAGTAGTTTTAAAATGAAATTGCGTACGTCAATCGTTTTTAATAACGATCGTTCAGAATGCAGAAACGAAAAACAGGAACGAGAGAAAAAGTTCAAGTTCCCGTCCAAAACGAACAAAGTTCCGAAATCGTTCCAGTAAAAAATTAGAAACGCGTTCGCGGCACTTTCCTAAACAAGAAGTTACTGATATAACTAATGAGCTTACTTTTCTCAATATGGGTGCAATCTATTTTTTAATAAGTTCTTAAAAACCTAGTAGGTAGGTATGACTTGACTGGTCTTTGAAAGCAATATCATTACAAATGAATCCAGAAACGTATGCAACAGTAGTGAGACAATTACAAAAAACACATATGCCTTACCCGGAACTTGAATATAGAAAACCTCATAAAATAACCTAGTGTGCAATCAACTGCATTACGGAGGTTGGATTCGGAGCGTCAACTTCTGATTTGATAAATATAATGTTTCAAATGATAGGGTTTACTGACCTAAACTATTAACAGGGCTGTCATTATGAAAATAAGTTAATTAACAACTAAAAATTGCAATTTTACATAGCCTATCGCAAGGCTGCTTGTGTGAAGAATTCGGTGGAAATAGGTTGATTTGCCTCTGAGATATGGCATACAAACTATATTTTCTTATTTCGTGCTATCTTACAAAACTGCCAAAATAGAGGCTCTGTATACGATCGTTCTAATTATACTGCCAACATACACATTTTAGTTGAATTGGGATATATTTTTTTATATGATCCTTCTCCCCACCTGCGTGTACAGAGTGGTTCATAGGATCTGAGTTAATTTTACTAGGCACAGACTATAAGGTGCCTTGAATGTTTAATAGGATGAGTAATAATAAAGTCATCACATCTTGGTTTTACAGGTTTATTTGACCGGGAATTCATACACACATTCCCAGCACTTTTGCGGGAATTACACATACTTTACTGACCCTGCGAGTACTGGGCCTGAAGAGCGATTACAGTATTCCAGCTAACGTTTCAGATGCCCGGGGGGTAGGGCATTAGGTGACAGGACACGTCCCTGAGTGGCGACGTTGGTAATTATCTGTTTTCTGCTGTTTAGTGCTGCTTCGGGTTGTAACTTGCGTTCTGGTGAGTTGGGTGGCCCTATTACAGGCCCTCGGACTGCCTGTTCCGTCTTCTCTCCCCTTCTGTTCTCGGTATCGCCTCCTGCTTCCTGGCCTGGTGCTCCACCGCAATCTGGTGGCGTCTACTTCCTCGCTGGGTGGTGCCTCTCGTGAGCCCACCACTCGTCTCCCTGGTTCGGTCTCGCGTTTCGCGTTCCGATTTGGCGGTACGACTGTCCTGACTGAACTGACACTGGTCCAGCGCCTCGCGATGCGGGAGATTACTTGTTGTCTGTCCCGATATGACTGACCCCTTAACACTGTCTCTGGTTGACTCTGCCGGGGTCCGAACCCCGGCCTCGGTGTGTGATATCACTCACCCGACTGACACACTGATGCACTGGTTCAACTGACTATTCTGATGTGGGGCTTCGGCGGGCCCCCACCCGACGCCTTCCGGCACGGGATAGCACTGACTGATGCAACAGACGTAACTTACGTTACTAATGTGACTAACTCTGCCAGGGTCCGACCCCCCGCCTCTCGGCGTTTCGATGGACTTCCTCTCTCTGCAAGCGATTCTAACTGATGGGATCGACTGCTCTCACGTAACTGATCCCCCCTTGTCACACAAATTGGCTTTTAAACTGTTTCCATCCCCTCTTAGAAACTTACATGTGTCTTCCCGTGTTAGGGGAAGGGGAGGTGGGAGGTGCTGAACAAAGGCTACTTCATACATGTGCCACGACTCTTGTTGGTGGAGGGGAAAGGGAGTTACCTCCGGTGCCACTGACAAACCCTGTCAGCTTTTTCTCGGTACGTATCACCCTTCAGCACGTGTTTCAATTCTCTTGTGGGCGGAAATCGCCTGACTATCTCGTCCTTTCTTTGGCGTGTACAAGTTTCACGGGGTTGTGTTCGGGGTGGTGGGCGGTGCGCCCATGCTACAACCTTGACACGTTTAACTGCTTCCCTTGGGCAGGCCTGGCTTTGCTGCAGGCGTTAATGACTTATACGTTCCCTCGGGTCGGTCTTACTTGGCCACATGAGTCTTGTGGCATGTGTCAACTTGTTGGCGCCCGCGGGGAAGATCAAATGGCGGGGGAGGGGAGTTGTGGCAGCGACATTCTACTTCCTATATGCATCATGCATCAATTATATGTGGCAAACTTACCTAATTTTTTATAAAACTGCCATTTTGAACATCGTTGACCCACTCAAAAAGTGAATGTTTACATGGCCTTCGGTAGCATTTATGGTGTGCACAATTTGGTGAAAATAAGGAGAATTGTTCCAGAAATATGGCAAAATGTTCAATACTTTCACCTGGCAATGTTTTGCATTGCAAAAATTGTGTCTCTGTATGCATAATTGCTGCTTCTAATGAATACTGCATTTGTGTGAAATTTGGTTCAATTTTGTTAAATTTTTAATTGAAAGAATATACTTAATTAATTACCTATATTAACACTATTATGAAAAAACTGCCGCACATCAAACATGTCAGTTTACATACCATAATGTATAATTATTGCGTTTAACATTTGGTGGGAATTGGTTGATCGGTCCTCGAGATATGGCATAAAACCTTCATAATTTCCATGTGACGATCTTCATAAATGGAGGACAAAAAATGTATGTACTAGCACATTTGATGAGTGAATACTGCCAGTCTACAAAGTTAAGTTAAAATAGTTGCATAGTTTCATAGATATAACACACATAACTAAAATGACTTAATATCTGCCATTCTGAAAATAAGTGTGTCATACTTAAAAAATTCGTATATTAATTNACACATAACTAAAATGACTTAATATCTGCCATTCTGAAAATAAGTGTGTCATACTTAAAAAATTCGTATATTAATTTGACCTACCACAATACACCTTTTTCACTAAATATGTTATGACTCAGTTAATTGTTTCTCGATATATGAGATAAAATCTTCATTTTTTATTGGTGGGGATATATTACAAAATGGCAGATAAATGGGCACTGTATATACAAACGTGATGGCTGTAATAAGTACTGCAAGCATACAAGGGTACGTTGGAAATTGTTACGTAAATAGAATAAACTGATCTTATATATTTATAAAGCCACAATTTTGAAAATAGGTGCCTCACCTACATAAAATATACCAGTTTACACCACCTTCTGCAGATCTATTTGTTTGGCAATTTTGGTAGGAACCTGTCAATTGCTTTGAGATGTGAGGGGAAAACTTTATTTCATTACATCGCTCTTGCTTACAAAGTGGAGGAAAAAAGATTATTTGTGTACATAATTTTAATAATTGTAATATCTACTGCCAGCATACAAAGTTAAGTTGGAATAGATTATATGATTTNTTTGTGTACATAATTTTAATAATTGTAATATCTACTGCCAGCATACAAAGTTAAGTTGGAATAGATTATATGATTTCGACGATATAGCATTCTCAGCTAAAATGGCTACATGTCTGCCATTTTAAGAAAAAGTTAACCGAAATGCTTCAAACATGCCACTTAACATCACATGCCTCAGTACTACTTGTCTCCAAAAATTAATAGGAATTAGTAGATTTTTCTCGAGATAAGACATGAAAATTGTATTTATTCTAATGGCACTATTTTACAAAATATGTTATATTAAGATACTATTGATAGTTGTAATATCTGCTTCCAGCATACAAATATAAGTTGGAAATGGTAACATGGTTTCGATGATAGATCACTTAGTTCTAAAATAGCCATATGTCCGCTATTTTGTAAATAAATGTTTAGCGTACTTAAAACATCTAATTTTACATTAACTTCTCAAATTTGATAAGCATAGGCCACAAATATCTTACACTAGGGCATGTCCATTTTGTGCCATTTATGTGCCATTTTCATTTAGCATTCATATGATTGGGTACAACGCATCATTAAATGTGGGGTTAAAGGCCAATAATTGTTTCAGAGCTCACTTGTATATATTGTTTTACTATACTAGGCTGTTAAAGACTACAGTGCAAAGGAAGACTTGACTTGACTTGACAGGAAGTAAAATGAGTTGGCGAGAGTAAACTGGCGGAATTTTGAGAAGGATAAATAGAAAATATTTTTCAAGACTACTTTGAATGAGGATACTNGGCGAGAGTAAACTGGCGGAATTTTGAGAAGGATAAATAGAAAATATTTTTCAAGACTACTTTGAATGAGGATACCGAATTTAGAAAAGTTTATTTAGTATAGCGAGGGAAAACAAGAACTTCACTAGCATCACAAAAGCACTATGATGAGCTACAGATCATCTCATTTGCAAAATAAGAAAGATCGTATTTACCCCTTCATTCCTGTANCAAAAGCACTATGATGAGCTACAGATCATCTCATTTGCAAAATAAGAAAGATCGTATTTACCCCTTCATTCCTGTAACCATCCTAACTTTTACAATTTATATAAGCCACTGAAAATGATTGACAAGACTATCTTAACTGATTAAATAAAGGAGGGAAATGAGTGGTCATCACTCGGTGTGCTGAATACAGTATTGTGTAAAAAGATTAACTTTACTTACAGAGAAATAACATTTTATATAATGAATTTAAGGAGCACCAACCATTCTTAGACTATGGATTCAGGAAAGTGGCCACAGCCAACTTGAAACTTGTTCATAAGATGTGCCACCTTTTCTAAAAAAAAAAAAATTTCTTGGGACATGTAGTGTTGGCTTACGTAATTGAAACAGACCCCGTCGTTTGTCCCGTTCGTTCACGTAGAAAAAGGCCGGCGTCGCTACAGCTTCTAAACTACAAAATCCGGATTCCCGAAATTCACGGTACATTCGTACGCAAAAATCAAAATTGTATCACTACCTCGGAGATGTCCCATCTCTCGTGCGCCGACTATAACACCATGTTCAAACTCACTTAAATATTGATAACCTGCTATTGTAGCAGCAGTAACCGATCTAGCAACTTTGTCAGACGCTTGTTGTCTTATATAGGCGCTGCCGACCGCATCGCGTTATCTATCTCCGAGGTAGTGATACAATTTTGATTTTTGAGGTAGCGACCATTTCACAAGTGTACCGTGAATATCGGGAATCCGGTAAAACATCAAATCTTCGACATCGCTGCGGCCGGAAAAAGATCGTGAACGAACGGGACAAACGACGACTGACGAGAATCTTTAAACGTGACAGACGTGCAACCCTTTCGCAAATTGGCGCAGATTTCAATCCTGGGGCATCAACAAGTACCAGCGTGTGAACTATTCAACGGACTATCTTTGATATGGGCTTTCGGAGCCGAAGGCCCACTCGTGTACCATTGTTGACTGCACGACACAAAGCTTTACGCCTCGCCTGGGCCCGCCAACACCGCCATTGGACTGTTGATGACTGGANTTAACGGACTATCATTGATATGGGCTTTCGGAGCCGAAGGCCCACTCGTGTACCATTGTTGACTGCACGACACAAAGCTTTACGCCTCGCCTGGGCCCGCCAACACCGCCATTGGACTGTTGATGACTGGAAACACGTTACCTGGTCTGAAGAGTCTCGTTTCGAATTGTATCGGGTGGATGGACGTGTACGGGTATGGAGACATCCTCATGAATCCATGGACCCTACATGTCAACAGTGGACTGTTCAAGCTGGTGGAGGCTTTGTCATGGTATGGGGCGTGTGCAGTTGGCGTGAAATGGGACTCCTGATACGTCTAGATACAACTCTGACAGGTGACAAAAGCATCCTGTCCGATCACCTGCACCCATTCATGTCCATTGTGCATTCCGACGGACGTGGACAATTCCAGCAGGACAATGCGACACCCCACACGTCGAAAGTTGCTACCGAGTGGCTCCAGGAACTCTCTTCTGACTTTAGACACTTCCATGGGCCACGTAAATCACTAGACATGAACATTATTGAGCATATCTGGGATGCCTTGCAAGGTGATGTTCAAAAGAGATCTCCACCGCCTCGCACTCCTATGGATTTGTGGACTCCCCTGCAGAATTCATGGTGTGAAATACCTCCTGCATACCTTCAGACATTAGTCGAGTACACGCCACGTCGTCTTGTGGCACTTCTGTGTGCTCGCGGGTCCCTACACGATATTAGGCAGGTTTACAAGTTTTTTTTGGCTATTCAGTTATATTTAATAGTACCTCATTAACATTTCACTATTTAGATGTTGGTAGAAGTTTGGTAACCTCTGAAGCATGGTTTTGCACACAAAGGTACTTCACAGTAAGGACAATAATATCTTGTTTCCCTGCGGATTTTCTTTNCCCTGCAGAATTCATGGTGTGAAATACCTCCTGCATACCTTCAGACATTAGTCGAGTACACGCCACGTCGTCTTGCGGCACTTCTGTGTGCTCGCGGGTCCCTACACGATATTAGGCAGGTTTACAAGTTTTTTTTGGCTATTCAGTTATATTTAATAGTACCTCATTAACATTTCACTATTTAGATGTTGGTAGAAGTTTGGTAACTTCTGAAGCATGGTTTTGCACACAAAGGTACTTCACAGTAAGGACAATAATATCTTGTTTCCCTGCGGATTTTCTTTNTCTGAAGCATGGTTTTGCACACAAAGGTACTTCACAGTAAGGACAATAATATCTTGTTTCCCTGCGGATTTTCTTTCCTTTAGCATCTCTGATACGAGAACACATTCACATTGTCGTGTTGGTCGTTCCTTCTTGTCAGTTTCGATTGTTATAAACTGTGCACCACGCACAGTTGACAGCAGGGCGACATTTTTTTTTATCTTTTCACAAAATAGCAGAAACATTGCCTTTTTGGTAAACTTTCATTTCCCCTTTCTTAATTTTAGTTTTTCTCCTTAATGGGTCAAGCACAGATAACCTTGATAACCGTCCTGTACCATAACTGTCAGTTTTGTTATCTATCAGCAAATCAGTTAGCTCTGGTGCCGTGTAAAAGTTGCCGGTAGTCAAACAGTAACTTTATTCAGCAAAGGTTTTATCAGAGTCATTACAACTTGAGCGGATTTTGGAAGATGTTGGTATTCAGTGTCCATTTGTGTTTCTTTATCTGTGTATATCATCATACTCCAAACATACCCACTCCTAAACTCACACAACAAGAAGGTCTTCAACCCAAAACATGACCTCTTCAAGGGTATATACTGAACCTGAATTCTGCCCTTGAAATGCAATAGGCTCTCTTCGATAGCAATATCCTGTTCTGGTGTGTACATTGATTTGAATTTTTCATTCCAAGTGAATAAATGTGGGCCATATCTTCCTGAGTTTCGGACATATATGGGTGTTAGTGTCAAAATTTTCATTTTATGAAAAGTGTAGAAAATGTTTCAGGAGGCAAAATATTCTGTATGTCATTACTGGTNAGTGTCAAAATTTTCATTTTATGAAAAGTGTAGAAAATGTTTCAGGAGGCAAAATATTCTGTATGTCATTACTGGCGAAAATATTGGTGTAGTCAATAGAGCATTTGACGACCAAAACATTTATATTTCAAGCTTCAATACAACACTTTGTAGGAATACTAATGCAAAATAAACATACAATTCATTGGGGGAAGTATCCTTCAAATTTTCGTAGTGACATTGTNTTGTAGGAATACTAATGCAAAATAAACATACAATTCATTGGGGGAAGTATCCTTCAAATTTTCGTAGTGACATTGTTGCGCATACCTGTTTGTTTCATCTACAATGAGTTGTAACATTTGCATATCAAAAAACATGCAGAAACAATCTAAAGCACTGCGTTCTATATTTGTTGCAAAATTCAGTGAACTAGCACCAGTANATGCAGAAACAATCTAAAGCACTGCGTTCTATATTTGTTGCAAAATTCAGTGAACTAGCACCAGTAAAGTCAAATCGAGGGGGAGGAGGTGGCGGTGATTCAACACTTACTTCACACCACTGTCGTACTGATGCGAGAATCTGGTCTGCATCATCTTCCTCCGAACAGGTACTATTATTGTTCGATACATTTTCGTCACTTTCTGAACCGCTGTCGAATATATCGCTATCTCCATCCATCATTTACAGGTTGAAGAACACTCTCTCTTTACAGTAAATACGTGAAAGTCAAACTGGAGTGAAAAAAAATTTTGAGGAATGTTTTATAATTCATAAAGTACAACTGCTCTAAAGTTACGAAAGAAAAATGTTCAACACAATCAAATTTCCCTAAACAGTTGAACGAAAGATGCTAGCAGCTAGAATGACTACCAATAGGTACGTGATACACTTTAGTTGAGGGAAAATATAAACTGTGGCGAACCACAGAATTTTTATAGCCATTTGACTTGTATTGCAAAGCAACCTTGTCAAAATAAATACGGAACATAGAGTGAAAAAGAAGAATGCGAATTTGGTGCACGAGTAATAAAGCATACACAATCTAGAGAAAGAAAACCGTAACACCAGTAGGTTGCAGGATTACTTTTAGCTCACCACTGGATCTCTTACTGTCAGAGTCATCGCCGAAGTAAATGCGAAACAGTGAGCGACGAAGGCGAAAGTGTGGGCGGTGTGTGAGTAATACAGCATGCACACTCTAGTGAGAGAAAAATGTAACACTAGAAGGTTGCAGGAGTTTTTTTTAGCTCACTACTACAGCCATCTAGCGTGTTTTGCTGTAAGCGTAAAACGCACTAATAAATGCGGGCCAGAAAGTTACGAAGGAGAAAAAGTGGTTGGTGCCCGAGTATACTAGTTTGTGTGTCAAGTTGACACAATAGGTGTGGACGAGATAACTCGGGTGAAACAGTTAAGGGGTAAAAGATTTAAAAAATGGTAAATACGATGACATTAAACTGAAAAAGCTCTCCACTAAATGTGGTAAAGAGCCCTATATGCATTGATTGAAAAATATATAACAAAATGTTTAATACACTAAAATAATTGTACTTTGTTTGTACGTCGATTATGTATCAATTTAAAAATATAGATTGTGGTAGTTTGTGTAGCTGAGTGGCTAGAGCTGATAACTCTTGCTCAATATGAAGTGAATTCGAATCTCCATCCCTCCTTTAATATATATATTTTTTTTATGTTACTATTGTTATGAGAAAGTGTGAAACGTACATCATTTAACTTTTATATACCGATTTTGCATTTAAAATATATTTTTGATAAATGTTACTGTATTTTTTTTTTTTTTAAGATTTCGACATTTTTTCTAATGATAGATAAAATAAATTTATATGAAATAATTAAAATTATTTGTATGTGCATCGATTCCTAGATGTCTGATCGTTTTACGAATGATTTGACAAGGTCAGCCAGCTGCAGACCCACGAGAGCGGTGTGGGAAGAGGTGTTGGACGCAGATAGGACGAAGGGTGATGGAGTGCTGTCGATGCTTTTCGAGACGGTTTGGTTTTGTGGGGACAAGAGGGGCATGACCGTGTGTTTAAAGGACGACATGTCTTGGGGGGAGGTGGAAATTCGTATGGTTTTGAGATTTGAGGTATGCGGGGTGGTATGAGTGTCTTTGAGGGACTGGGTGTAAATGTATTGATACTTTCATTTTAATTTCCTATGACGATATTTGGGGGAAGTGATACAAATCGCTTTAATCGTTAGAAACTTTTACAGAAAAAAATTTGGTTTGAAGGAGTGAAGGGGTGGGGGATAGTGGGAGAGGTGGTAAGGTGGGGTGACGAGGTTGTATAGTTGTTGAGGGTACTGAGTTTTGAATTGGAAGGATGGGTAGGGGAATACCTCTTAAATCCAATATGGTTGCCCTACCATTGGATTATGACGCTATACCGCCACTGTGGAAGACAGTGTGGCTTATAGTGTCTTGGTTAAAGCCTCCAGGCACAGACTATAATGTGCTTGGAGGTTGAGGGTATTGTAATAATGAAGCATTTTACTGTTTCATTTGTTAAGGACGAATATATTGTCTGGAGTTTACACAAGTACTACATACATCAGCCCTTCCGAGGTGTGGTACCTAATTTGACTACTCGTATTCACTAGGCGACTTCGTGGTTGAGTGGGGCTTCTCTGGGCGACGACTTTTATACTTAACTCAGCGGTGAGTGCTGTCAGCTGTGGTGGGTGATCTCCGGCGATGGGCGGCCTTTGGCAAAAGCCTGCGGGTGCTGCTGTCTCACTGGACTGCTGTTCTACTGACGTACTGACGTGGCCAGGGGTCCGAACCCCTGACCTAACTCTCTGCTCGGCGGTCTTCGACACACTGCTCTCCTGGACTGACCTCTCTGCACGTTACTCATTGACTGTCTCCTACTCTGGGCGGTAGTAATCAACTGTCTCCCCACCACTCTCGAAACGGGGTTTTTATGCTTGCCAGCCTTCAGTCTTAATTGTCGGCATGTGGCGCCTTGTGGGGGGGAGGAGGTGAGGGGGGTGGAGTGGTAGAACGCAGAACAATGCCTTTCCAAACACGTGTCCTGGTTTCTGAAGGTTTGGACGGCCTGCGGGCTGGAAGGGGGGAAGTACTTCGCCCCTAGTTTACTCTTGTCAGCTACTTCTTCGGGGCTTTTCCACCTTGTCCTGTGGTTAGCTAAGGAGGGGGTGTTTTCTCGGCACCAATCCAGCTCGTCAGCTATTCCTTCCGTGGTGCGTATATTTTGAGTTTAGGCGAAATACACATGATAATTTGCTGATATCTCGAGAAATCCCTGCGCTCCACAGATCTCCCGGCAGGCTAGAGGCGTACTTTAGTGAAGGGGGGGAGGTAGGAAGGCCTACACAGTAGAACGCGCAGCAAGCCACGTGGCTGCGGTCCACCACCTGCCTCGTGCCACGTGTCGCCTGGTTATGCTCGGGGGTGGCGGGGGTTGTGGGCCAGCGTCGCTCTAAAATTCCTAACCGTCACACGACAATTACATAATCTAGATGACATCACAATCGTACGCGCATTGAAAAGACGAGTACGTTGATATATAACACTAAATACTTATGTCTCTAAAAATTTTAATTATAAAAATATATTTAATTTTTAAAAATAATTTGAAAATATAAATTTTATTGTCTCCTCGGATTCCTCACTGTGACTGAATTTCGGAATACTTCAGCACTTTTTTCACAATGTTTTTGGAAATTTAGGAGTGTTTCGGGGGGAAGGGGGGATAAAAATGGAGTAGGGAAAAAGGTGATTTTTGGGTACAATAATTGATTTTCTGAAGGGATTTTTGGTGTAAAACAAGTTATTTTGTAAGACATGATGGCGGCCGATCCTCAGGTCCTAAGCCCCTAGCCCTTGTTCTCGGATCGGCCAAATCTCGCTATAATGTTTCTCAAAAATATATGAAAGAAAAGTAAAATAAATAAAAATTATACATAAAATAAAAAATTGTTTATTATTTGAAAGTTTAGTTATAAGTGGTTCGGGGAGTAGGACCTAGGAGCCGGCCGGCTGCCATATTGTGACATCAAGCGACCGCCATATTGGATCTAAGTGACCTAGACCATGACCTTTGACCCTGACCTCGTGCCTATAATATTGGAAGACCTTGAACCCAAAATATTTTAAACATTAATAAACACAGGAAAAAATTGTTAAAAAGTACCGAACATTTATAAATTTAAATACCGAAAAAATGTTAGATACAAACATTTAAAAACCTTACATGAAGGAAGTCCGGGACTCGATGGCAGGTGGAGCGATCAGCGACTAAGCTCCCGACATGAATACCAGCAGACGATTGACCGTCACCACCAACCCCTCCAAATTTTATTGGCTGATTTCTCGTGATCGCTTAAACACGCCCCGCCCCCACCCCTGGGCGACATCCTTACCCTTTCTCCAATAAATTTAGCTTGTTCTTCAATGGGTATTTTTTTTTGTTACCTCTCACCCACAACCATAGTCCAACCAATTATTCACCCTCACTTAATCCCCTACAACTACCACTTTTATTTTCAGCACTGTCTGCCAGAGTATGCTAGTGTGGGGAAATAAGTTAATGTGAACAAATTTACCCCTCACCACAGTTTCTCGTCTGATGTGAAAGGTGATGGATCGCACTCTCTTCTCTGATGTATCCAGCATTCAACCTGGCTAGTTATTTTTTATGTTCATCGCTTCCACCAAATTGTGCTGGGTATTATTAAACATGCTCGTACTTAATAACAGTCACATTTCCCCACCAAAGGAGAAAATCTGCTAAAGGTTATAATACTAGTTCGGAGCAGCAAGCATTTGTAGTGTAGGTATAAAGATAGAGTGTTCGTTTAATGGTATGCCTACGACCATCATCACGACGTCGTCTTTGGTAGTACCATCATTGACTGAGCTGGAGTGCCTATGTTATCATCGATGTTATTCCCAAATCATTAGGGTTAGGTTCTTTAAACTTGGAATGTACAATTTCATCATAAGCTGGAAGATTTCGACATACCTGACTATGGTCTAGACCATTTATAAGCCTATTGTAACAATAATTTCCAATAATTTACAATAGAGTATCATCCAAACAGACCAACCGACCACGTGAAACCACCATACCAAACAGCCCTATGAACAGGCCATACAAGACAGTTATATGAACTAGTCATGCCAGGTAAACCAGGCGAAGCACCCATGCGAGCCAACTATATAAGCCACCAATACCAGCTAAAAAATCTGTACATTACATGCTGACTAGCCACACCAGCAAACCAGACGAATTGGCAATACCAAATAACCATTCCAGCCGATTAGTCTAACAACCATCAAGATCAGCATTACTTAATCAGCGACCATGCTTACCAGCCGACCATTAATACAGAATGACCTTTACTAGCACACCATAAACTAAGAGCCATAAAAAAGGACCATACAAAATGATCATAAAAGCCGACAAATCCAAACAACCAGACCAGTCAACAATTGAAACTCCACCCAAGTCTACATCCACCAAAGATTATTTCCTCCCAAAACTGAATCTGCCTAAGACTTACTCCACAAAAGACTGAATATCCCCAAGACTTAATCCACCCAAAACTGACCGTACCCAATACTGACTACCGCTGAGACCCACTCCTGCAAAACTGATTAGAAAAATGGTAAATACCATCAATCTGTATCAACAGACGATGTCGACCAATCTCAAAAAAGTCGCCTAAAGCCACCCGAGTTGCTAAACTCTTCGCAAAAACTTCGCAAAACATTTCAAACTGAGCTGACCATACCAAAGGGCCATAACAACTGACACGGCCTACCGACTAGTTCTCGACATAGGCCTATCTATAAAATGAAACCTCAAAAAAAGATACCTCAAAAAGGAAAACTAAAGAGCAGCATAAAATATTAAAAACTCAAAAAGAAACCTCAAAAAAGAAACCCCAACAAGAAATATCATAAAAGAAACCTAGAAAGAAACCTCGAAAATAAATCAGTGTACTTTAACTGGTTTTAGATAGTCGCAATGCTTTGAATTGAACCATAGTCCTCTTTGTGTACTTGCTTTAACCTAGATCCGAAATGGTGGTCGGATGATGTCACAACATGGCTGCTGGTCGGCTCCTGGTTCCTACTCCTCTATCCCTTTATGGCCGAACATTCTTTATTTTAAATAATTTTTCGTTTTTAAATTTACGTGTATATATATTATTAATTTGTAATTTTTTTACATTTTTTTTTATGTTTCATGTTAAAATAACCTGGGTCAAGGTCAACGACATCTAAAAAGGGAAACAAGATAGCCGCCAACCGAAATGACAAAGCATTAACCGCTGCGAGCTCCGACGCCAGATGCCATCTGCGTCTCATTAAAATACATTGTGTAAAAACTAACTATAATATTCTACTTCTAGTAAGTGAGTGAAGAGATTTGGGCGGCTCTTATCATCAAGGTCTTGAGAGTCGATGAGTTTGAAGCGATGTGAGTGTGGAGCAATGCCGAGAGTTAAGGGCGGGGGAAACGGGAGATCCCCGAGAAAACCCTCCGGCCAGCGGCATCGTCTGGCACAATTCCCATATGCGAGATTCCGGGAGCGGTAACGCCGGTCCCCGGTTTGCCTAGGTGGAGGCGAAAAGTCTAACCATTACACCAATGCGGTCCCCTCTACTTCTAGTATTCGATGTTTCTGCTACACAATGAAGAGAATTTTCCTTCAAAAGATGTCGTGGTTTATAAGTGAAATTGTGGAACTGAACACGTGTTTTCTTACATTGTTACTATGCAATCTTACAATCCACTCTTGTATAGCTTTCAAATTCCAGCATGAAATATTTATTAACATTGACAATATTTACTGAGAAAAGTAAATGGGACATGTTTCCTTCATATTGCATTACCATTTAACACTAAAAACATTCAAGCCACCTATCCACATGATGGTGATAGGAAAGCGGGCGTACACACGAACCACCTTCAGAATTTCTGGAGTTTGTAGCCCTGCTTGTCATACAAACTTCATACCCCCC
>NQII01000576.1:456845-470332 GCA_002778355.1 Clitarchus hookeri
TTTTCATCAAAGTCTAACATCTTATAAATTGTTGTGCGATTCATTTTCAGCGCAATATTCGCAACTCTTCATTTAAGACAATTATTTCCTAAAGAAAACAATGGTTATAAAACTCAGTACGCACTGATACATCAGCACAACATTGCACATTTTTATGTGAAAAGTGTTTTGTATATCTGGTGGGCCAACTTTTGCAAAAGTTACTATTTGTTCTCCGTAGAATCTGTGAAAAATTGCATGTTTCCACCAGTGTATGAAGTTGTTTTCAAATGTTTCATGATAATTTAAACTTATTGTACGACTGAAAATCCACTGATGGTGAATACACGCTGATTCCAATTTAGTAAGCAGTTTCCCTAGCAGAGATCCTTAAAAGATATTTAAAATTCATTAGCTGACAATAAAAATATAACAATCACGCATAATCCATTAAGATTGAAAGTATATTTCATCTAATTTTAAATAATGTTTCTTAGCTTAATTTTTTGTGAATTCACCTTGAGATTAATTTTTGTTAGTTCAGTATTTTCAAACTATTTTTACGTCTTAATCTACTTGGCAAATAAATATATGTAGAGAAGATTTTTCTGAGATAGCCAATTCAGTAATAATTTTGCTTGTTGAAAAATTTGCCGACCTGTCATGATGCATTCGGTTGGTGCACCGGCAGTCTGTGGTGCGGAAGGTTCTAGGTTCTAATCCTATATAAGACATGGGTGTTAGTTTAAGTTAGGTCATAAGTCAGTTTGTTAGCCATCCCCTGATAAGCCTTCCATCATATCACCGGGGGATGTTAATAACCTATTTCAAATCCAATCCATTGTTGAAAATGCACTACTAATATATTAATTACTTTTACTGTGTGTTTTAAGGGAAGATTTTGAGCACAAGAATGTTACGTTCAATGACAACGGAACCTTAACAACGTCCCCATACCATCCTCTCACTTGGGTGCCGGAGCTCAGTGTCAACAGACGTGAAGACGACATTCTGATTCTCCCGAACATTGCACTGCTGGTGAGTTTACATTTCAATATCTAAGTTTGAACAACATACTGAAATTTATCTTAGAAAATCGAAAAACATCCGCTGTCCACTTGAGATGCGCCTCTTACCTAACCACTCTTCCCCGCTTAAAGAAGCTCAGATCTCAAAGGGTAATAATATACCTAAAGCTAAGACCATCACTTGATAACTGCTAAACGCAATAAATTTAAAGTATCTAATTGTTTTATAAACTGACTACCATTCAATGCCAGGACAATCTCTATTCTTAAATGAATTTCTTAAGAATTTAAGATTTATAATTTTACAAATGTTTTATTACACTCTGGTCTTAGGTGCATGTATGAATAGCGGTCTGGCTTCCAAGCATGGTGAGTGGGGCTTGAAAGTTGGTCGCACGATTATGCATTTGCTTATGTGAGAAAGATAATGGCGTAGTCCATGGTAACACTGTGGATTCTACTCTGAGATAAAAAAGTATTTTAGTGAAGAAATTTACTTTTTAAAATGTACCAAGCAATCTTGTAGTTAATAGTTAATGTGGCAACGTGCTTTTAGCTGAAAAAAAATGTGAACAATACTAATTTTTTTCTGCCTATAAAATATAAAATATATACGAAATAAAATACATTTTTGACAGCAAACTCTCCGTTTTATTTATAATTTGACTGAAAAGTCTGTGTTTTGTTTGGTTTGCACAATTCATAATAAATTTTGATTGGTCGAAAAATCATTCAATGCGCCCCTGCCGTCTCGGTCACCTTTCTGTATCGGCTGTCAAGACCTCGTTCTTGACAGCCGCCCAAATCTCTCAACTCAACAACCTTTCTGTATCATCATCTGTCATCAACGTGATATTTCCCAGCTAACTTACTATACCAGGAAAGATAAGTAAAGTTTCTTGTTGTGCTCAGTTTCCAACAGCATATTTATTCTTATAATTCACCATAGTTTCCTAGCCCAATCATACACCGATCCCAACGTCGAACAAGTTTCAATATACCCTCTCTGTAGAAGTTAGAGCCTTGATGCGCTAATAAATACTGGGAAATATCCTGTTCTCTTGTACGATCCCGAAATCGACTTACAAAATGTGTTTGTAGTGGTTCAAACGAATGTAATCCTGATGGTGCTAAACCCATGCCCTAAGGAAGGAGTTAAAAAATGTTCTTATGAAAGGGCTATGAAAGACCCAGTGTTTTCCGTGCATTGTGAGGCCTTGAATTATCGTAAACAACGTAATACTATTAAGTAGACAACCTGCGTATTATGACCCATCGACGCTAGTATACTTTCGAACGCAACTTTGCGCTGTACCGTGTTTCAGATTGTGTTTTAGCGATTGTGACCACTCTTCCTTGCGCCTATCGCTATAGTTTTGCTTCAACGCAAAACTTTGCGATAACAGTTGGCAATACTTCTATGCTTCGGTCGTAAAACCTCTCTCTTTTAAATAAAACCGAGGCAAGTTTTTTGTCTTCAAAGTTTCCCAAGCCCCATTTGGGGCTTCACTCAAATGGACAACGCGTGCACTAAAAGTAAAATAATTACAAATAAACACATAACAAACGTCTAGCAAAATTTTGGAACGTGCTCATATAGCACGATGTTGTGAACTGTGATAGTCCATATTTTGCGAATACTCTTACATGTGTTGCTCTTGTGTACCTGTTGACGCTATACCGTCACTGTGGAAGACAGTGTGGCTTATAGTGTCGTGGTTAATGCCCCCAGGCACAGCCTATAATGTGCTTGGAGGTTGAGGGTATTGTAATAATGAAGCCTTTTACTGTTTCATTTGTTAAGGACGAATGTATTGTCTGGAGTTTACACAAGTACTACATACATCAGCCCTTCCGAGGTGTGGTACCTAATTTGACTACTCGTATTCACTGGGCGACTTCGTGGTTGAGTGGGGCTTCTCTGGGCGACGATTTTTATACTTAACTCAGTGGTGAGTGTTGGTAGGCCTTGGAAGAAGGTCCGCAGGTGCTGCCGTCTCCCGGAACTGCGGTTCGGACTCGTGCTCACGTCTTCTCGCGATTCTTTGACGCAACTCTTCCCTCGGCGCGGTGATAATCAACTGTCGCCCCCACCACTCTCGATACTGGCTTTTATGCTTGCTATCCTCCAGTCTTAATTGTCGGCACGTGGCGCCTTTTGGGGGAGGTGGTGAGGGGGGTGGAGTGGTAGAACGCAGAACAATGCCTTTCAAAACACGTGTCCTGGTTTCTGAAGGTTTGGCCGGCCGGGGGGGTGGTAGTACCACGCCCCTAGTTTACTCTCGTCAGCTACTTTCCGTTGTGCGTATATTTTGAGTTTAGGCGAAATACACATGATAATTTGCTGGTATCTCGAGAAATCCCAGCGCTCCACAGATCTCCCGACAGGCTAGAGGCGTATGGTGCTGAATGGGGGTGGCAGGGAGGCCTACACAGCAGGACGCGCAGCAAGACACATGGCTGCGGTCCACCACCTGCCTCGTGCCACGTGTCGCCTGGTTATGCTCGGGGGGGAGGGGTTGTGGGCCAGCGTCGCTCTAAAATTCCTAAACCGTCACACGACACTGTAATAATAGTTTATAAACACCATCGTCCTATTCTGTTCATAAAATCACGAGTTTATAGAATATATTTGGTGTTTTGAAACAGCGAAACTATGGGAAACGTAAATTTTAGTTTTATAAATTATTTCCATAATTTACATGTACTGTGACAAAAACGTTAAAACAAATTATGTTAAAACACGGAAACATTATTATTGTACACTGAAAGTAAGTTTAACGTAGCAAACTCTAACTCGAAAAAACATTCTGCCTATATTTCGAAAGCAACGATTCTAAACACTATACTACCGTGCTCATGATGTTCAAACAACTCACTACAGTTTAAGTAACTCTCAGACAACTGTTAGCAGAAACTGTGCTAACATCTGCAACGTCACCAAATGTACAATATTATGAACAGAATACTCTATCTTAAAGTGGTATTACGTAATAAGTTCTTTGTACCAAGAACAGCACTTATTCCGTTCACTGTTATTCTTTACACGTAATAAATAATGAAAGAGTATGCATATAAATATATTTTATATATTTTAAAATTTCATAAATTACGAATTAAGTGAAAAAATTAAAACAGAAAATAACTACTCACTAAAATAAAATAAAAACATATGCTGTTGGATTTGAACTCACAAACATAGTTTGTCCTAGTCCGATGGCTGCAGTGTTTTCTTTATAATATGCTAAACGGCGGACGATACAGAGATAGTTCATTACAGGATGTATATATTATAATACCAGCGGATACGTACGGGCGACACAACTACTTGAAAATAAAAGTAATCGTTTTGAAAACAAATATATATTCATTTTCTGCGACATTGAACTAATTACGTTTCTAATATACAGAAGAAACAGTTTAAAAGAACAATTTTATAACCGCAACAGTTTTCTTTCTTGAAGTTATGGAAATTCAATAATATATCCGCCATTTTCTCTTTCTACAACAGACGTAAAAGATTTGCGCGGTATCTGGCCCCTGCGGGCGTATTACGACCCATGCTTCGGAACGCAACTTTGCGTTGTACCATGTTTCAGATAGCGTTTTAGCAATCGTGACCACCCTTCCCTGCGACGATGGCTATAATTTGCTTCAACGTCAAACATTGCATTAACGTAAACTTTGTGACGACATTTGGCCATACTTCGAAGGTAAAGTATCTCTGTTCTGAATAAAATCGAGGCAATTTTCTGTTTTCATAAATTCCCAAAGCTCATATGGGACGTCACTAAAATCAACAACACGTGCGTGAAGAAAAAAAAGTATCAATAAATATATTACAAACGTTTAGTAAAACTATGAAACGTTCTGATTAAGTACGAAGTGGTGAAATCTGATAATTAATATTTTTCGAATTCTCTAACATGTGTTATTCATGTGTACTGATAATCGTAGCTTATTAACTTCAACGTTCCTAGTCTGTTCATAAAATAAGGAGCTTATAGAATATATGTGGTGTTTTGTGACAACGAAACTTTAGGTAACGTGAATTTTTACGTCAGCAATGGAATCCAACGAACAGAGAACACTCTCTTGAAGTGCTATTTCGCAATAAATACTTCATACCATTACCAGTTTTTAATGTCGTTCATTGTTTTTTTTACATGTAATAGATAATAAAACAAATGTATATGCAAATATAAATTTCAGATATTAAATAATTTTCATAATTTACGCGTACAGTGAGAAACATTTCAAACGAACTAGTATGTTAAAACACAGAAAAAGAACTGTATACTAAAAAAAGTATAATGCAACAAAGTCGAACTTGCAAATACATTCTGTCTCTCCTTAGAAAGATAACCATTATGCCACAGTTAATATGATGTTCAGGTAACTCACTACAGTTTAAGTAACTCTCTGAAAACTGTTGGCACAAATTGTTGCATTTTGCAACGTCGTCAAATGTGCAATTTAAATGTCAGAATAGTCACTCTTAAAGTGATATTTCGTAATAAATCCTTCCTACCAAGTACAGTACTTAATATTGTTTATTATTATTCTAAACAAGCAATAAATAATTTTCAAAAATGCGTAAGAGGATATAATGTAAAATGTGTAATTAAAATATTCATAAATTATGTGTACGGCGAGCAAAAAATTTATCGAATTAGTTAATACATAGAAAAATAACTGCTTACAAATATAAAAAATATTTTTAAATACATGTCATCGGATGCGAATTCACAACAATAGTTTACCATCTATCCGCACTTAGGGATTCCTTCCACTAGGCTAAATGGCACAAGAAAAATGTGTAGATTGCTACAGAATGTATACATTATCTGACAGACAAATACCTACGAGTTACACGACTGCTTGAAAATACACGCAATGATTTTGAAAAAAAAAATATTTTTTTTTCTGCAACCTTAAGCTAATTTGCAGAGCATGAATACGTTTCTAATATACAGGATAGGCTATTCATAAGAGCAATTTTTAATCACTACAGTTTTAGATCACGATGTTATGGAAACTCATTAATAATTTCTGCCATTTTCTCTTGCTGCAAGAGACTCAAAGTGGTTTGCTAGGCATATGTTCCCGAGTTAAGTTTGTGACCGTTATTATCGTCGATGCAAACTTTGCATTCACCAACTGAACGATCGTAATCAGAACTGACGCAAAGTACGGTTTTGCGTCGTGGTCGAACGCAAAACAGCTTTGCGTTGACTAGCATCGCGGTCATAATAGACCTGCTCGCTAGTTACTTCCAGCGAATTGCAGCCCTGAAACCTCGTAAGCAGTGCATGTTGCCTATGGTTGTTTCTCGAGTTTCTGAAGCACAGACTTTGTGAACCTCAGCAGGTATATTATGACCGCAACGCTAGGAAGCGCAAAGCAGTTTTGCGTTCAACCACGACACAAAACCATCCCTTGCGAAAGTTCTTATTACGACCGTTCAGATGGCGAACGCAAAGTTTGCATCGACGATAAAAACGACCGCAAACTTAACGTGGGAGACCTATATCATGTAAACCACATTGCGTCACGCGCAGAAAGAGAAAATGGAGAATATTTTTCTTGAGTTGCCATATTCTTGTAATGAACAAGAAGTTACTGATATAATTAATGAGCTTACTTTCCATTAAATTCTTAAAAGCTTAGGTAGAAGATAGGCCTTGATGTCTCGTTGACAGCAAAACCATTAGAGATGAAACCAGAAACATGCAACAGTACTGAGACAATTACAAATACACAAATGACTTGCCCATGACTCGAACTGTAAAAATAAGCTAGAGTGCAATAAAGTGCATAATATGGATAAGATTTGAAGCAATAACATTGGATTTAATAAGTCTTATGTTTCGAATTATAGGGTTCACTAACCTAATTACATGGCCACTATTTTGCAAATAAGTGTCTGAGCAAATAAAACACTTAAGCTTACATTGCCTACTGTAGTAGAACTTGTGAAATTATTTGGTGCAAATAGGTTGATTAGTACTCGAAATATGGCATAAAACGTTATTTTCTTAATCGATGCTATCTTAGAAAATTGTCTAAAAAAAGAGATTATGTATAATGCTCTTCTAATAATTACTGTCAGCATAAAACGTTTGATTGCATTTGGTTAAATTGCTAAATGTATGCCACACTTAATAAAATATTTATAATAAACCCATTTTAAAAATCAATGCCGGACACCACTTATATCATGTAGTTTTGCGTAGCCTTATGAAGCACTTATGGTGTGCACAATTTAATGGAAATTATTTGAATGATTGCGGAAATTTTGAAAAATGTTTAATTTTCTCACCTGGCACTATTTTGCAAAAATTCTGACAAAAGAGTCTCTCTCTGTATGCATAATTTATTAGTTTAATTAATACTGTTAGTGTACATAATATGGTTGCATTTTGTTGAAATATTTTACAAACATTACATATTAACAATTATTATTTATTTTGCGCCATTAAAAAAGGCTTCGGAAATTAAAACATGTTTGTTTACGTACTTTACTGTAGGACTACCTACATAAATAGTTTTATGTAAATCGGTTGACTGGTCATCGAGAAACCGCATAAAACAACCATATTTTTTATATTGACGATCTTCACAAATGGATTACCAAAATTATATGTATTAGCACATTCTATTATTGTTGTAGTTTCTGCCAGAATAGAAAGTTAAGTTAAATTCAGTTATATAGTTTCGTAAATATAGCAAACTATAAAAAAATGTTCATAGAGTCACAATTTTAAAAATAATGATTTTGCATGAAGACATATTTATTAATAAGGCCTGCCACAATACAACTTCTTTGCCAAATTTGGAAGAGTTCAATAGATTGCTTTCTAAGATATGACAAAAAAATATTTTTTTCATTCGGAGCTATCTTACATAACGGCAGAGAAATGTTTATCTGTATAGACACGTTTAACGTATATGATAGATACTACATCATACAAATTTAAGTTTAATTTCGCAGATATAAAATACTGAGATAAATGTTAATATGGCCACCAATTTAAAAATAATTGTCTGATCCACACAAAACATATCAGTTTACATGACCTGCTGTATTGTATTTTGTTTGCCAAATTTGGTTGAAATATGTTGGTTTTTTTTTTTCGGAGATAGAACATGGTAATTTTTATTTGTAGTGTGATGCAATCTTACAAATTAGTGGACAAAAGTGACTGTGTGTAGGCACATTTGAGGGTTGTAATATAAAATGTCAGCATAGAGTGTTACAATGCAATTAATTACATAGTTTCGACGATAAAACATACAAAGCTAAAATAGCTATGTAGCCTCCATTTTGAAAATAAGTATCTGACCTACTTAAAACGTACTAGTTTACTTCATATGCTGCAGTACTACTTGTGTGCCATATTTGATAGGAATCAGTTTCTTATTTCTCAAGATATGACATAGAAATTTCCTTTATTTGTGTGGCACTATCTTACAAAAAAATAAAGAGACTCAGTGTAGGCACATTTGGTGGTTGTAATAAATACTTCCAGCATACTAAGTTAAAATGGGATTGATTACAAGTTTTCAACGTTATAGAATTATATGTTAAAATGGCTACATGGCTGCCATTTTGAAAATAAATTTCTGACCTTATTAAAGCATAACACTTTCAATAATCTGTTGCAGTACTACTTGTTTGCCAAATTTGATAGCAATCGGTCAATTGTTTCCTGAGATGATGTAAAAAGTTTATAAATACATGTTGCGCTATCTTATAAAATGGCGAGCGAAAGTGTTTATTTTTTAGCAATAATATACTTCTAATAAATACTGTCAGCATACAAAATGTTGTCGAAATTGGTCTAACAGTATGGTAGTTATACCAAATAAACAAAAAAATATTTGTACGGATGTTATTTTGAAAATAGGTGCCTCAACAATTTGAATTGCATGCATTTACATGGCCTACCGTAGCGTTACTTACATGCCGAATTTGGCAAGAATTTGGTCAGTATTTATATTAATATATAAGGTAAAAGCTCTATTTTTTCATGTGTTGCTTCCTTCCAAAATGCCTAACCAACAACAATATCAATCTGTAAATTGATTTTTACATGATGCGCTGTCAAAATACAAAATTTAGTTTAAATAGGTTGAATGGTTCCCAAGATATAACATTAAACCATAAATTTTTAATGGCCGCCATTCTAGAAGTATGTGCCAGGAATGGTCGAAAACTATAAAAGTCAAGTGCCTTTACAAAGTACTATATGTGTACCGAATTTGGTGAAATTCAGTTGATTTGTTAAAAAATTGAAAAGGGGGAAAGGTATACACACAGATACATACATACACATTCTCATACACACAGACAGGAAGGCAATCTCATAAGCCTTCCTTTTCTTCGGAAAGTAGGCTGAAATCTGCTTCAATTAAGTAATGGAGCTTAGAAAGAGTATTTTATTTATGATAAACAAGAAGTTACAGCTATAACTAATTATTCTGCCATATCAATGTTTAAATAAGTTCTTAAAAGCCAAGGTGGTAGGTAGGACATGACGTTTCGTTGAAAGCAATAGCATTAGTGATGAAACTAGAAACATATGCATTAGTATCGAGACAATTAAAAATACACATGTGCCTTACTCGGGACTTGAACCCATAAAACCTCGTACCATAAGCTATCATGCAATCATTTGCCTTAAGGAGGTCGGATTCAGAGCATTAACTTCGGGTTTAATCAGTCTAATGCTTCGAATGCTATGGTTTACTAGCCTAAAACATATACAGGGCCGTCATTTTGAAAGTAAATGTCTGAGCCACTTAAACTATGTAAGTTTTCATGACCATTGTAGCGGTTCTTGTGTGAAGAATTTGGTAGAAATCGGTAGATTGGTCCCTTAGATATGGCATAAAAATTTATTTTCTTATTTGGTGTTTTCTCACAAAAATTGACAAAAAAAAGGCTCTGTGTACGATTCTTCTAATATATACTGTCAACATACAGTTTGGTTGATTTGGTTAAATTATTTAATACATATGTGGCAAACTTATCTCAATTATTTATGAAGCTGCCATTTTTAACATCGATGTCTGACAAACTTAAATCATGTAAGTTTACATGGCCTTCTGTAGCATTCGTGAGGTGCACAGTTTGGTGTAAATTAGTTGAACTGTCCCAGAAATATGGCAAAATATTAAGCTTTTTCAACTGTCATTATTTTGCAAATTAATTAGAAGAATTGCAGTTTTGTGTGCATAATTTATGCTTATACTGAATACTATAAGTATAAAAAATTCGCTTTAATTTCGTAGAATTGTTACATTGATACAACATTTGAAGCGAAATTATTTATATTAACACCATTAAATAAAGCACTGCCGCGCCTGAAACATGTACGCTTGTGTACTGTAATATAGCACTGCTTGCGTGTAACATTTGGTGGCAATCGGTTGATTTATCTTCAAGATATGGCATATAACCTCCATATTTTTCACGTGACGATCTTTATAAATGAAGGACAAAAAAGTAATGTATTACCACATTCGATGATTCTATATTTCCAGATTACAAAGGTAGGTTAAAATCGATTGCATAGTTCGTAGGTATAGCACACTAAGCTTAAATGGTTCTATAGTCGCCATTCTGAAAATAAGTGTGTCACACTTACAAAATACATAAAAGAATATATGGACTACTGCAATACAAATTATTCACCAAATATGATAAGAATTATTTGATTGTTCCCCGAGATATGAAACAATTTTTTTTCTTGCAAAATGGCAGATAAATGAGAGACAAATTCGACGATTGTAATAGATTCTGCCAGCATAAAATTTAGAGTTGTAATTTGATTTGTTAATAAAACATACTGATATAAAATATTTATATACCCACGATTTTGAAAATAAGTGCATGGCCTACTTAAATATCAGTTAACACCACTTGCTGCAGAACAATTTGTTTGCCAAATTTGGTAGCAATCTGTCAATTATTTCCGTAGATATTACATAAAAACTTTTTTTTTCATGGGGCACATCTTACAAATGGCGGACAAAAATTGCTTCGTGTATACGCATTTGATAGCTTTTATATATAATACCAACATAAAAAATAAAGTTAGAATTGATTATATGGTTTCGACGATAGAGCATACTTAAGTAAAACGGCTTTAAAGCCACCATTTTGAAAATATATGTCTGATCTTCCTAAAATATACCAATTTACACAATCTGTCGCAGTACTATTTGTTTCCCAAATTTGGTAGGAATCTGTGAAATATTTCCAGTTATATGGCCCCAATTTATATATTTGTATGGCACTATCTTACAAAATGGTGGACAAAATATGCTTCTTAGCTATACAGTTGATAGTTGTAATATTCACTGCCAGCATACAAAGATATGTTCGAATTGATTGCATGGTTTCCACAATAAAGCATTCTAAGCTGAAATAGCTGACAAACACCCACATGTAGGAAAGTAAACACCTGTTTTCGTAATCACTTTTTATAAAACGGAAATATGCAAAAATATATTGAAAGTTTTTGTGAATACACTAACAATCTGTGAAAATTATGGAAAGTACATTGTTAAAAAATTAAGTGTCCATAGTTTAACGAATATTTCTGGATATTTAGTACAAGTACTTTTTATAATTTCGTGGATTTTTTTATACAGCCGTATAAACGTTGCTTTCTCTATAACCATCCATCAAACGGCTATCTAGTGATTGCATACTATGGGTGCCAGGTTCGCTGTGGACCTACGAAATCCTGCTATACAATCCGATAATTTAGAATAAAAACTCGTTGCCATGACTTATTTCTCATTCCTTGTATAATTTATTTTCAATTTATGTCGTTTCAGCTTATATGAGCTGTGCCGAAGTAGTATCGTTTACCGACGTCTTGCCATATATGATTGTTGTAAAGTCTGATAACCTATAGATTTGCGAATTTTACGACATCCAAACATTCGCAGAGAGCCTTCACATTTAAATTTTACACCTGAGTCTCCACCACAGAGTTGCTGGTTTATGGGTGATCTTAAGAACGACAAAGTGACTGTCAGCCCTAAGGAAGCAGTGAAGACTTCAATTGCGTATCCAAGTACAACATTAAAGCCAAGAGGTGTGTCCAACTGAAAAAAAAAACACAGTTAATTTAATTAATATGTATATTTCCAAGGTTTCAACTTCGTAATTTTTAAAATGTTTTGCAATAATTTTAAAATATAAATTTGTGTAACTGTAGGTTGATATGGATAAATTGTTCCACCAGTTCTGTAGCTTGCCTATTCAAACATATCCGTTAAACAAAGAGCCGCATTACAGATGTCTGAATGACTGTTTCAAGCGGGGTTAGTGATATAATTAACTATTATATAGGACATACACCACTTCAGAGATGTTTCAAATCAAACAAGCCCAGAGTATAACACAAGAAGGCGTCCAAAAATATTAAATAATAAACAAGAAAATTCGCTTTAGTCAATATACATGTAAACATGTATAGAATGAGGTGAAAACAATTTGACAGTATTCGCGATAGAAACGAGAGAAAAACACCAGAACTACCCATTTATAAAGCTACAGTCGGCCGTCTGCGGTTTTACTGATGACATTTCTGGCACAGAAAACTTATGGGTCTACACAACTTACCCTTCTATGGTGTTAACTGCTGGAAACAGGACATTTGGCATGGCATTTATGGCACACTGATGGAATGTTGATAGAAATGAAACTGATGCTTGAGAGTAGGTGAATTACTAATGGTCCATAAATGGCTTACCAACTGTATTATTGCACTGGCCACACACAACATATAATTATTGCTGGTGAAACCATGCGTAGCCATATGTAGGCCATTTAATGGCTGTGAAGTGGTACATCGATGGACTATTGCTGAGGAAATCGTACTTATTAGTTAGGGCTCGCAAACTTCGCAGATAGCTACTTCAATCAATTATATACTTGTCTAATATAATAAATATAGATCATATAACACAGTGAGTAGATTATTTGTAAATTTATAATGATGGAAATATGTACGGCAAAATACTGTAAAGACAGCACAGTGAAACATGGGTTCGTGAGAACCCAATGGGGATAACATATTATTCTTAATAACCCTGGTTTCTCACCAACCGAAGTTTTCTCGCTAACACAGGTTAACCCCTTAAACGTTTCTCACTTACCCAGGTTTAGGGAAATAAACAATATTACAGTAATTCATACACAATGAAAATGTAATACCTATACATAGTAAGTGCTACTGTACCTATTTTAATCGCCCTCAATCAGAAGAACTTGTCAGTAACGTGTACAATATAAAGAGATTCGAAATTAATTATACACTTCCTGAAAAAAATATGTTATTTTCGTTTGGTTTTCAGGGTCAGCTTTGATAATCATGCTTTCCAAATCGTGAAGACGATTAAAACATATTCCATTATACTCGGTAGACTCGAAAAACTGCTGAAGCATCACCAAAGTGA
>NQII01000576.1:470358-549179 GCA_002778355.1 Clitarchus hookeri
ATTATGGGTGACACTGAGGCAGCGATCAACGATTTACTCCTCCAAACTCTGACCTCTGATAATAGCCTCATCGTGAATAGTCACATAGTCTTGAAACTTAGGTGTTTGAACAGATTCTGAAGACGATGTTTGTTGAATGAGAATTCGACTCCATTCCTCCATTGTTACGTCTTCTACTCAATCTTCCGACGCTTCTCCGATCGATATGTCAAACCCACATTTCCTGAAGCAGTAGGCTATTGTGGTCAGTTTTACATCAAACACGGTTTTTCTAGCCATCTGCATTGCACAAAGTATGGTGATGTCGGGTTGCTGTGAAGTCTGCTCGATGGAGGAAAGAATGAGTCGGACTACTTCTTTCCTCTACAGGAGCTTGAAGTTCTTGATAATCTCTTGGGCCATGGGCTGTAATTTACTTGTATTGGGAGGAAGAAAAATAACTTTCACATGATCGAGTTCAAGCAACACGGTGTTGGTAGAGAAATTGTCGAGGATTTACACGATTTTCCTGTTCCCTAACTTCATTTGTCGGTTGAGACCCTTCAGCCAATCTTTGAAAATATCCCACGTTGTTTTTGTAGTTTACCAACAAAGTCTTGACACCTTGAAAACAGTGTGGAGTTTTTGATTTCCCAATCAGCAACAAGGCAAATTTTTCTATCCCAACCATGTTGGTAGCAAGAAGTAGTGTTGTGCATTCCTTACTAAATTTACCACCTGGCTTTGAACACCCTTAAATGCAAACATTGCAGTGGCGGGACATTTGAAAAACAAAGACGTATCGTCGGCATTTAACATGTCGTTAGGACTCTAACCAGAACAAACATACGGTAAATCGACAATCCATTGATTGCAAACATCGGTATTAACATCTTTAATCTCGCCACAAACTTTTTTTAAAATCTAGGACATTTCTGTTTTTAAAATCTTCAAGCCAACCATTACTAACAGTGAAGTTGGCGATTTATAGATGTTCAAGAAAATCATGACCTTTCTGTTTAATTAAAACTCCAGTCACCGGTATGTTGTCGGCTCGGCGGTCTTTGATCCATTCGACCAGGCAGCATTCTAGTTCGGGAAATCCTCCAACTCGTGATCGATTGTTTTTCTCGCACTCATAGGTGCACTCGGATTCTACTTTCGTTTTTTCGTTATTTACATTTCTATAAACATTAGATTACAGCACTCCCGAGTCCTTAGAAACGTCCGAAAACGACTTCCCACTTTCGGTGTCACTAATTAATTTTAGTTTATCGCTGGCAGTTAGGCACAACACCTTGATGAGTGACGAGTACGTATGATAGGAATTGCGCTGTATTCACACCCTGAGAATTAACGCCCGGGGATGTCCCGAGGTTTCAAAATACGCGGGGATGAACCGCAGCCTAAGGAAACAGGGAAAGTCCCGAAAATTAGCTGATATAAGCCCTCGGCGAAGGAAACAGGGAAACTCCCAGCCCAAATTAGTGCCAACACAGCTGCCAGGAACCCCCGAGACGCTTGCTGTACCCCTCCTTCCACCCCTAGTTTGAGTGCGCGAGTCGCTAACGAGACCGAAATACTACACAAAAAACATGCGAGGGACGCCAGGGAATTCCCTGTGTCTGTCGACACAATTTGCTGACAGCCAATTTGAATATATCGGGAGACGAGTTAAATTCGGGGGCAGCCAAGGTTCGTGGTTCATTCAGTTGTGAGCATTGAGTCGCGAGCGATAATTCAGTTGTCGTCAGACGTAAGCAGTCGTTCGAGAGGAGTTGTTCAGCCGCGAAGCAACACAGACAAGGTAGTTAGGCGAGAGGCAGTCATATCAACGGGCCGGAGTTCGGGACCGGCCCCAGGCAGTCAGTTGTAATTAGTTGTTCACAGTCAATTGTTCGGGAGGAATTATCGCCAGCCGAGATGGGACTTGTTCGGCGGTACAGCCGCGATACGAGATAGATGCCACCGAAACGGGAGAAGCCGAAACAGGAGTAAACAGCCGTGTGATGAGAACAGTGCCGAGAATATGAGTAAATTCCCGGAAACGAGTGGTAGCCCCTGTCCGAGTGGCACCATTCCCCGAGAAGGCGAGTCGTGAGCCGAAACTTCATGTGTAAATTCCCGTGACAAACCCAGTAAAAGTACCGAGAACTTATGAGTTCATTTCCGAAACATAGTGGCAGTTTCCGCGGCTAGGAATGCAGACAGAAACGCGATGGCCGGAAGAAGGACGCGGAGGAAGCACTCTCCAATCAGGAACGCCAGCCGGGATCGCAAGGAAAGTGCAAGTCACGGGAGAACCCTAATCCCGGGCTTCATTGAGAGACCGTCAAAGCCGCAGGAAACAGCCAACTTCGTACAGCACGCCAACGAGAGCCAGTCCGAGGGCCCGAACCAGGGCCACCCAACTCACCATGCCTCAGCAACCAACGAAGACAACTCACCAAAAGCCGCAGTCACAGATAAGTAGAGAAACGTCTCCCTTCAACAAACTTCTCCGACGCATAGTATTCAGCCCAACAGCCCGTCAGGCAAACGACTTGCAGGGGGGCTCAGCCTCACCAGGGTGTGTAATAACTATGTGACATTTTGATCAATAAAATCCTGGTGTGTTAAATAACGGAGATAACGAGTATTTGTTTACCCTTAAAGCAACAACCTTAGGTGTCATTAGTCTGCACCAATAAAATTTAACTATATGAACTACTGGCCATCCCCTGTATAACTCAGGTGACCGAGTAGCGACAAGTAAACCTTTCTTGTAGAAAGCATGGTGTCTACTGGTTCATTTCACAAACACAACAGGTTGATTTGTCATGTGTTAATTATATGTTGCGTTATGGTATTCTCACGAATAGAGGTGATGAGGCGGTGAGAGCTCAAGACATACATTTCTTATTTTCTCACGAATGAAGGTAACATCTTTCTCACGAAGCCAGGTAAAAGGTGAAAAAGTGAAGGGTCAGCATCTTTTTTGTCATAAACCCAGGTTTCTCACTACATCAAGTTCTCACGAAGCCAGGTTCCACATCATTAGCTGTGACTTCGTGACTGGTATCAAATAACTTGGCATATGTAATGCTTTACAAGCACTACTGCATATAATTAAAATGAGAAGTTAAAAAAAAATTTTTAAGATAAAATTACCTTTAGAAAATTAATTTTGAAGGGCTTTTGTTGTTTCACATCACGAAATGATTAGTATATGCCGACTGTATTTCAATACAGATTATTAGCATCCAGGTGACATACATACTGCGAGAAATTACAGTAAAGGTAAGTTTTTGGGATAATATCGCGATTCAGGTAGGAAGATTCTTCGTAATTTTTTGGTTTTTCTGCAACTTAAATTTTAACGCTACGGAATAACAGTTTGTAATATATACATATATATATATATATGGGGGGAGGGGGTGCGTGCGTATTGTATAATGTGTTTAATAGTGGATTAAAGAAAACTTAAAAATAGTAATTGTCAAGAATTGTCATTAAAAAAATTATTTTTAAGAGTTAGTGTTTAGCATACAGTAGATGCATGACTTGCCATCCGTAGTCCATCTCATAGCAATGAAGTGGTACATTGATGGGCCATTGCTGATGTAAATATATATGCCATGCTTGGGCCATTTGTGATCACCACACCTGTATAAATTGACTACATGTAACCTTGCTTAATTTTTATTTTTGCTGTGTTTATGTCATGTTTTTCTTTCCAAAATGGTTCTTTATACATTTTACTATTGCACAAATATATTTTCAGCTTTCTATTTTTTTATATGGTTAGAAGATGTATTTGTATCCAGAAATATTTAATGTAGTGGATTACAAAATACATTTTTGTATAAGTTATTATCTAAATTATAAACTAGATGAAACCTAAAAAAGTATTGTCATACAGAATATTTAACGGAAATGTATCAGTTAGATATTATTCAGTCAGATTATTAGTCAGATATTATTTTATGGTCTTTATTAAGTAGGTCAAGAACGGCTCTAAATGAGTTTCAACGTTTCATAGGCAAGAGAATGTTGCCGTACCTTAATTTAAATCGGAATTTCGTTTCATTACTGCTATAATGATTATATATCAATTTTAACATTTCAGTATATAAAATTAAATATAGAATTCTAAACTATCGCGACAATCATCGAAAATGCATAGCAAAGCTTTTAAATATGTCAAATAGTTTTTAAAAAGGTTAACTGGTACTTCTGGACCTACTATATGTAGCATGTTTTCCTGAGCTCTAAACATGAAAATTTAAAAATGTTACAAAATATAAGGTGTTTTAATTACTGATCATAACAATATTTACGTTTGTTTCGAGGGGAAAATGTGTTTTCAGTTAAAATATTTTATATTTAAAACTTTTTCTGAAATAAACAAAAATATGAATGAGAAATAAAAACAGAAAGTCAAGAAAATGAAGTATGACAATATTGGAAATTAATTTACCAAATGTACTTGTCAACCACGTAAAAATTAATGATTGTGAAAAAATTATATATTTAATTAAAACTGCAATAACTGTAATTAAGAAAATATGACAATTTTACAAACGCACTAGAGATAAACTTGTCTATATTTTCAGAGAATGTGTGATGAAATATGTAAAGGAAACAGTATATTTAAGTAGAAAGACTAGCAAATATTTACGTAACTTAAGTAGTTAATATAATATAAGAAATATCTTAGAAAATCATTTTAAAAATAAACTTCATGAAGATCAATTTTAAAAAAGAAATAACATACAAGGGGTTAAAATGGGAAGCAGTAAAAAAAAAAATGTCTCGTAAGCACAAAATAAAAACCGATAAACATTCACAATCTGTAAAAAATGTTTACATAAATATTAAAATGATATATATTTTTCAATGTTTAAGAAAAAATTAGATACTTATGTTAAGGATAGTCGAAAGTAAATAAAAATTGTATAATTAAGCCAGTACAAACTTAGAAATGCAATTATTGATCGTACTCGAAAAAAGTAAACAATTAATAAAAAAAAGGTGGAAACATTAGTAAACACATTAAAATATGTGACCACAAATAAAGTGTATCAACGAATGGGGGTTCTTTATGGATTGAAAAATTAAAATTGCTCAACTATTTCAAGAATTAACTTTTAAGATATTCTGTGATCAGTTAGAAAAAATATGTTGAGAACAAACTTGAATTAAAAATCAGTACTTAATTTTTTAAATAAACAACTAAAGAAAACTAATTTAAAAAAAATAAAGAATAAAAAATTGTTAAAGAAATTAAGAAAAATAGCATAACTGAATTGAGAATGCATTAGTTAAGAAATTATTTACAAAAATAGTTTTTTATTAAAACCTTAAAAATTCTGAAATATTTGAACTTTTTTTTATAAATTTTAAACAATAATTTGCATAGTTTTTTATCTGATTATTTATGTATTGTAATTGTTCGTTTTAAAACATTACAAATATATTTTTTTTCGATATTAAAATAACTTTACAAATACCATATGTCCGAAATTAATGTGTACACTCTTTGAACCTGAATAACAGAGAAGCTATCAAAGACAATCTGATGGGCTGGCTTGTATTTGACACAATAAGGAAAACTTTGGGCATGTGCGAATATTAAAAACAGTTAGAAATGTTAAAAATGTCCGCAGTCAGCAAAAAGACATTGTATATAATGCTGTAGAACACGTCGACAGACAGTAGCAATGGTTTTCATGGGAGTGTATTCACAGAGAGTCATAATCATAAATTTCATTGCATCCAGTACCCGTTGATTTGTGGAGTACACAGTTTTCTTCAGGGTCAAACGCATATAAAAATCTAACGTCATTAAATCTGGTGTTCCGAGTTGGCCTATCTCTCTCCCAACAAATCTTTCACCCAGAAACTGCTGTACATCTCGATGGAAACGCGGTGGTGCACCATCCTGCTGGAAAAAGCAATCGTTAGGGGCTAAATTAATTAGCAACTATTTAAGTAGAAATTAGCATCTTTTTGGTTTTTTAAAATAAGCATATATCTTTTTTAGATGCGAAATTTGGTTTAATGTAAGAATTACTGAAAATTCAAATCTCTTTACATTTGGTGAAAGAAAAATCAGCCACAAAACGAACAGATTATAATGCAATTGACGTCTTGCATTGACAACTACAATACAAGGAAAAATATGTAACACACTACAGAAACCATCACCAAAATTTTAATGAGTAATCTTTAAGGTAATTTTCAACACTTGTTAAATTATTTATTTTGACTGATTTATAGCATGCCATTTGATACGTAACCTAAAATAAAACCAGCGATGTGACATGTAAACAATAGCGAAAGGTGGATGGTACAACAGCAAGAACGACAAATGAATAACTTAATGTATGTCGGAGAAAACCACGTACGAAACCACCAAAAAAATAATCTGCACGTAGATGTAGTTACAAAATAGTTGAATATGTTCATTTGATAACACGAAAATAGCGCGAAAAAAGTTATCATTCGAAATTGCTTTTAGTTTTTGTTGAATTTACACGAGCGCTATACCGCATTTTGTAATTTTGCCTTCGAGATTACACTCCTTCTTGTTTCGTTAGTCTATGGAATAGATCTGGTAAACATGGCAGCCGATGGTTTTGTACGCTGTTTGTTTACAGTATACCCTGCGTTGCAATGAATTTCTGTTTAAGTATTTGCCACGAGAAAAATTTAAACAATGGAAATTTATGGAGTAAAATTAATTAAAATGTATTGGCGTCCATAGTAAAATAAATATTGCTTTCTGTATTTCACTTTGTTAGACCTACTTTTTTAACTGCTATGTATAATTTCACACGTTTATGGGTAGATCAGTTTTGACAATAAAAATAAAGGAGTGACTAAATTGAAAAACTTATATTTAGTATTTATGTGCAAATTTTCGCAACTTTTCGTAGTTTTAAACAAACATCGCCCAAATACCATTTTGAAATAAATATAGCAAAAAATCGCAAGTTGAAATTAGCAAATAAATCACTTTTATAGCAACTTGCGAATTTTCCGGCCCCTATTAACCTTCATAGTTTTCCTTTAAGTGGTGCGGCTACTTTCACCTGTCGCCCTTCAGTCAAAGAAGAATGGCCCCATAAGTGCTCTGGCAGGCATACATGTAGTGATAAAAGTTAACATTTCTTACGTTAAGTTGCAAGCAGTGACAATCTAGCCTTCACACATTAATGAAATTACCCTGCTTAATGCATGCCAAAAAGAAATTGGGAGTATTTTTTAATAATGAAAAAAATTTTAATTTTTAAGCTTTGTGACTTTCCCGAAAAATTAACATTGCAGAAAATGGCATGTATCGGCCTTACTTATCGTTTTCATATGAATTCAGTGGGTCCATAAAGATATTCGCATTTCGTATTATGAATTACGGTAGTGAGGCAGGGAAATTGTGGGGTAAAATAAATACAATTTATGGAAAATATGCATCAAACGGGCTGCTTACCTGTAGAAAATGCAAAAAGACCTAACTTAACATAACACAGCTTTACAAAAGGTGAATCACAGGGTGTATGTGTGTGTGTGTGTGTGGGTGGGTGTGTTGATGCATTATATCACGTTGGAACAAGTAAGTCCAATGAGGACCCAGAGGAATAAATAACTGCAATTAAATTGGGTCGGTAAACTGCGGCAATAGCAAGAAGACGTAACCTAACTTCACAATTGGTTGATCACAGGGCATGTCTGCGCCGATGTACGATAGCGCTTCTGGAAGAAATTTAATTCTGTACTTAATGGCCCAATTTAACATCCTCATACTGTTTACTTATTCCATGCAATGAGGTTATTCCGATTTAAATAATGGTAATTTAATCTTGCAAGTCCTTACTGTCCGTATTCCGACATGTGGCCGCGCATTGGTATGCACACCCCCTGTGATTAATCTATTGTGAAGTTAGGTTTATTAAAGCCACGTTTACACCGGTGTTAGTAACACGTGTTGCTAACAACTGTTAGTAACGTTTTGAAAAATGTTTCTGTATTTGTTGCCAACAAGCTGAGTTAGCAACATAAATACAATGTTAGTGACAAGAATTATGTTACCCGCTGGAAGTCATTAAAGATAAAAGAATGTTGATAACATTTGTTAGCAACACGTGTTTCCGCGCCTCTTCGATGATAGTAACATTCCCCCTCCACCCTGCCACCATTGCCACAGGCTGCCATCACCACAAGTACCTCCTGCCCCAATGTCTTCCTGTCAATACGAGTGGCGTGGTGGTGTTTGTCGTCCAGTGTAGTGTGCAGTTTCCTTTCCAGTTCAAATGTAGTTAACTGGAATGGTCGAAGGATAAGGTGATTAACCTTATCGAGCTGTTTCGCGAAAACACTGCTCTTTGGGGCCAAACGTGAGCGCAATTCAAAGGTAGAAATACCAAGAACAACTCTCGTTGTGAAATTGCCCGCGAAATTCAAATCAGCAAGGCAGAAGTGCAGAATAAAAAGAGGAAATTGATTGGTCAATACCAGAGAGAGTCTGAAAAAGGGAAAAGTGGCTAAGGAGTAAATCCCGTAAAAGGCAAGTGGTTTGCATTCGAATCGCTGCAGTTTCTGAACGATGAAACAGCTCTGTGGCGCACTCGAGCGGTTGGAGTAGAAAATTACGTTGAGGTAAAGGGAAAATAGTGTTAATTCCGTTGTCCCTTAAGTTTGTAGACGTTTAGCAAATCCAGGGCTGGCAATCTACAGGTTTTATGGGCTACCACAAACTATACGCCTTTATTATAAATAAATGCTTAATTACTGTATCTAACGTCGGTGATTAAGTAAATAACTGTGGGGCATGTTAATGGTGCGTAATTGCTTAAAAATAAAAATAATTTAATATCTGGCGATGGTTTTGATGTATCAAAGTAGGCCTATATACAATAGGCACTGTGGGAGACAAATGCAGGCCTATTTCGGTAAATAGGACTACACCTTTTTAAGGCACCATGTAAGAACAATGCTCAAATAAAAAAAATGTATTAAAGACAACACATGAAAACCACTCTTAGATATACCACTTCAAGGCTTTCTTTTTGTTTCTTAATAGTATTTTTGTGATGGAACCGAGCCTTCAGAGCTGTTGAAATAATCACTGAATTCCTCCCGTATTTGTTTTGCAAGCTGGAAAGGTTTCTTTGGCACTCGTTTGAATGAAGTAGTGTTCCTGTCGGCATACCATCTACTCGCTACTGACCATGGAATAATGTTGCCGATGTACTTTCTTCGTAGTCAAATGTTCCCGCAAGAGTGTATGATGCACTTGACGATTTACTTCTTCGTAGAAAGTTCTGTAGATACGTACAGGCCAACACTACTCTTTCAGCGTTTTCAGGCCCGAGTAAGAGTGGTTTTCTAAGAACTCTGAACACCACACACAATATGCCGAAAACATTTCCATCAACCCTGCGTGCTTTGCAGTGCCTATAATTGTTAATAAGTTCATTTATTCCATTGTCGTGAAGTCCTGAAAATGGTTTCATAATAAATGGCGGTAAGGGAAAGGCATCATCAGCTAACAATACGTAGGGAATAGGAAAGTTTCTTCCAGGCAAGCAACTATTGTTCGGGATGTTCAAACTGGAGTTTCCCAACAGCTGTTGTAAGGTGCTCTGAGCAAATACTCAACCTTACGATAATTGGCCTTGACACCCAGCCAAGACAAGTACGTAAACAATAATTAGCAGCGACAACGGCTATCCAGATTATGCTTAAAAACGCCTTGTAATTAAAGTAATCGCTTCATGTACGTACAGGCGATCGTAGCGTCACATGTTTCCCACCCATGCTCCCAATGCAATGGCGGAAAATCCATAGAAGATAATACTCGTTGGCGTGATGCAACTACTCTTCTTTTTTTGACCGAACCTGAAAACAAACACATATGCTTACCAGCTATGTGTAGAGTGCAATAAAAACAAATACTCAATAACANTACTCAACCTTACGATAATTGGCCTTGACACCCAGCCAAGACAAGTACGTAAACAATAATTAGCAGCGACAACGGCTATCCAGATTATGCTTAAAAACGCCTTGTAATTAAAGTAATCGCTTCATGTACGTACAGGCGATCGTAGCGTCACATGTTTCCCACCCATGCTCCCAATGCAATGGCGGAAAATCCATAGAAGATAATACTCGTTGGCGTGATGCAACTACTCTTCTTTTGTTGACCGAACCTGAAAACAAACACATATGCTTACCAGCTATGTGTAGAGTGCAATAAAAACAAATACTCAATTACAAGCGCTGCTGCCAGTGCCTGCATACTGCGTCCCTATTTGTTTATTATATACACATTGTTATATTATACACAAACGAGTGCGTGTGTATGTATATATGTGTGTGTTTGTGTGTGTGTGCGTGTTGGTTACAAGTCACGTATTACGACTTTATTTTAAGGGCGGACACACCAGAAGAAAAGCCAGACAGCGAACAAGTTCAGGAAATCGTTCAGACTGGCTGCCGGAACGTCTCAGAAAAAGACACTCCGACTCTACCTCCTCCTGCTTACTTCCTAAAGCGAACGACTGAACGGAAGTACAACCCTGTGGCCGAAGAGGCTTATTCAGTCATGAAACTATTAGGTAGTAACGTGAAACAGAAATATGACTTCGATGTACTTGGCGAGAACGTCGCTTGCCAGTTACGTACAAGAAAAGATTGGCGTAGTCAGATTATTGCAAAGCACCGAATAAACCCAATTTTGTTTGAGATAGAAATGTCTTCATTCACTAACCATTCTAACAGCAATGTTTCATCTTTTTCAACTTCGAGGCCTTCTAGTGCATCGTCACTAAGCTCCTACCCGCGTGAACATCCTACTGGCGAGTTATTCTCGAACGTGAGATATCTCGGTTTTGTTGAGGATATGGGTTTGTGGGATGAAAAGGAAGCCAACGAAGTGTTAAATAACGAGGGACATATTTATACTACATTTAATTGAACGAGTCACATACTGTGTCAAACACACATTATGAAATATAGTGATTTAACGTATTTGCCAATTAATTTCTTCTTCAGAATTAAATACTTCTTCTTGTTGTGGAACAGTCCTGGTATTTATTTACACCCTTGCATAGTCGACCTATCAATAACCTTGCATAAAATACTGGTTTACACGCGTAGAGTAAAGGGCAGAGTGCTATGCCGAGTTTACAGCTTTAGAAAATCGAAAATTGTCAGCGTAGACTGTTGGCACAATTGCAGATTCGGCCGAGTATTTTTACCGTTTACTCGACCCGTCTACTCAAGGATGAACTATGTTTATATTGGTATTTGAATAATAGCTTTAAAACGATCACTTATAGGTATATTCTCCTTCAGCAAATCGATCAAAGCCTCACACACTTCTGGTACAAACAATGACATTGTTGCTTTTGAAATTTTAAACAAGTAACTTAAGCTTGTGTATGAGTCTCCAGTTGCTAAAAAAACGCAACAAGGTCACTGCAAGCTTTTCGTTTACTGGAATAGCGTTTCTGTAATTAGTATCTTGTTTGCCAATTTTATGTCCTGTCATTGTTATTAAAAACTCAAAGTCACAGCTAGCCATTCTCAAAAAGTTTTTAAAGCTTCCATCACACCTTAGATCGCCTGATAAAATATCAATATCATCTTCATTCAAGTCACTTAATAAGTCACTTCTACTATATCTAACTCATCCCCGCAGAGGCCTTATCCAGAACTTTCTTGATCTTCTATCTTTCGCCAAAATGACACATGCTGCTGCAACGAGTACAACTTCCTCCACACTTGACATCTTGCAGCCAATTAATTTTATGCAGACACAATGTTATTAAAAAAGTAAATGTCAAACTGTTACCAACATTTGTTGCCAACATCTGTTACTAACAAAGTGTTGGTAACAAAATTTACAAACTTTGTTGTTAACAGTCGGTGTAAACGCGGCTTTAGTTATGTCGTTCTGCAGGTACCTATAATAAACAACGACAGTAAGCGAGCATTCCAATTTACACTGGAGAGCCAAAAAAACTGGTATGGGCTTGTGTATGCAAACAACAGAGGTATGGAACCAATCAGAGTAACGCAATGCGGTCGGCAGCGCCTATATATGACAAACAGCTTCTGGCGAAGTTTCTAGATCGGTTACCGCTGCTACAATGGCAGGATATCAAGATTTAAGTGAGTTTGAACGTGGTGTTATAGTCGGCGCACGAGAGATGGGACATACCATCTCCGAGGTAGCGATAACATTTGGAATTTCGCGTACGACCATTTCACGAGTGTACCGTGAATATCCGGAATCCGGTAAAACATCAAAACTTCGACATCACTGCGGCCGGGAAAAGATCGTGAAAGAACGGGAAAAACTACGACTGAGGATAATCATTAAACGAGACAGACGTGCAACCCTTTCTCAAATTGGCGCAGATTTCAATCCTGGGGCATCAACAAGTGCCAGCGTGCGAAATATTCAACGGACCATCATTGATATGGGCTTTTGGAGCCGAAGGCCCACTCGTGTACCGTGTTTGACTACATGACAAAGCACAAATACGCCTCGCCTGGGCCCGCCAACACCGCCATTGGACTGTTGATGACTGGAAACACGTTGCCTGGTCTGACGAGTCTCGTTTCGAATTGTATCGGGCGGATGGATGTGTACGGGTATGGAGACATCCTCATGAATCCATGGACCCTACATGTCAACAGGGGACTGTTAAAGCTGGTGGAGGCTCTGTCATGGTATGGGGTCTGTGCAGTTGGCGTAAAATGGGACCCCTGATACGTCTAGATACGACTCTGACAGATGACAGATACGTAAGCATCCTGTCCGATCACCTGCACCCATTCATGTTAATTGTGCATTCAGACGGACGTGGACAATTCCAGCAGGACAATGCTACACCCCACACGTCGAGAGTTGCTACCGAGTGGCTCCAGGAACACTCTTCCATTGGCCACCTTAATCACCAGACATTAACATAATAGAACATATATGGGATGCCTTGCAACGTGCTGTTCAGAAGAGATCTCCAACGCCTCGCACTCCTATAGTTTTGTGGACTGCCCTGCACGATACATGGCGTGAATTGCCTCCTGCATACCTTCAGACATTAGTCGAGACCATGCCACGTCGTCTTGCGGCACTTCTGCGTGCTCGCGGGTGCCCTACACGATATTAGGCAGGTGTACCAGTGTTTTTGGCNTGCCCTACACGATATTAGGCAGGTGTACCAGTGTTTTTGGCTCTTCAGTGTATATGCAAACATAAGACTTCGTACAGCCCATTAAACTGATCAACCGAAAATCATAAGCGTTTCTCTTCCATATTCTTAGTTTCATAACTTCGTGATTTGCTATCTGTGTTTGTATTATATCAGTAGTAGGGTGTAAGACTAGGCGGTTATACCTTTACTTCACCACTTGTGCCTAAGCCGTAAATAAAAATATAAATAAATATATTTTCACCACAAATTCCCCGATCTTCATAGCCCTCTCCACTATCACATTTCGTGGTATATATTAATAATAACGTGATTCCCCCATGAAACTCATATTAAATGTGATTAGTAATGTCAATAGACACCTATTCCTGGTACCAAGGTGAACCGGGTTTAATCCCCAGCTGGGTCACTCCCGGATTTTCGCATGTGGGAATCGTGCCGGACGATGCCGCTGGTCGTCGGGTTTTCTCGGAGATCTCCCGTTTCCCCTGTTGCTTCATTCCAGCGCTGCTCCATAATCACCTCAATCACCCTTATAGACTCTCAAGATCTCGCTGTTAAGAGCCGCCCAAATCTCTTCACTCGCCAATTCCTGGTATTAATTTCCCGTTTTTCGGGCAAACTGTGATTTGTAACAATTATCCTTTTGGGTGCAGTGCTCCATTGAAAGCCACTCTTCTTATACCTTAACACTTTACACACGAGATATTTCTTTAAATAATAAAAAACGCCTTGCTTATAGCTGTTTGTATCACAATATGGTCTAGCTTGGTAAGAAAGTGCATTATTACTGTTTTTCATATAAAAACTAGTTGTATTTAAGAAAACTCCACATGTATTGCGTGTTATATACAAATGTAACTTGTTAATGAACAAAATATAGTTCGCACTGGACCATACTCAAAACAACTAACGATAATGTTGAACCTATAGTCGTTGAATCACAGTACTATGATGTACATATACGTATATTTAAAAAAACATTAGGAAATTGTGTTCAGCTCAAAGTTTTATTTAAAACTATTATGTTTCATAATTTATTTGACCTGATGCATTGAAATACGTGGCAGTTTAAGAATGATTCAGGAAGTTGTTCAGAACCCAGATTTACAGTTTCCAACCTTTTGTTTTCCCATGATAATTTGAAAATATTGCGGTTCTTAAGAGTTAAGGAATACAAATGACATCATGTCATGTGCAAAAAATGAAGTTCCCTAAAATACGTGAACGTGTTGTTATTAATAGATACTAAGACTGTCGACAAAGCATATAAATTAAACAATTTACATTACAGTGTAAATAATAGCATTTAACAACCGAAACTCTATAGAGGCTTCAAAGATAGATATGGAATCAAGTTTGAATGTACAAAAAAAAGCGAATACATAGTTATGTATACTGTTTCAAACTTCAGCCTTGTACTCTGAAAAAAATTATACATTATAAAATAGTTTAAATGCAGAAAATGTAGTAGCATTTGTCAGTTTTACGTATAATATCGTGGTGTGGAACAACCTTTTATATGGTTATGAAATTAGTTGATTAAGTCCACTTTTCTAAAGTGAAATAAAATATGTATAACAGATATAAGGAGAGTAAATGCAGTAATTATGGACAGCAATAATTTTTCTGAACAAAATAATAACCCTGAAAATGTGTGTGTATCAGTGCTACTAATCAACCTAAAACGTAATCGCATAGTTGTATTGTTATAATGGTAATAATTACTATGAAACGTGATACGGTAATGGGGTAGCCTCTGAAGGTCAATGAAATTGCGAGCGATAATAGTAAAAAAAAATTTACAAATAACATAACAAATGCAGAAGAGCATGAAAAATGATCACTATGTACAAATATTGTTTGGCGATGTCTCCAGAGTCATGCCAGCTGTCAAGGCAGGATGGAAGGCGACCGGGGAGGTTCGAATGGGGGAGGTGGAGTGCGTCGCGTGAAAATACATAGCGTTGCTAAGGGCGCCATCCAGCTGTAACCCGGCTGGTTCGGGCGAGCACAAGATCTCAGGGTCTCGGTTTGGCGTTGCTAACCGCTTCCATCCTCCCCCTTTTTTTTTCAAGCGGTTCAACTACTTTTTTGGTGGCTGGTTGGTAGCTTGCACACTGTGGCGTGCATAGCGACGGACATACTCGCTAGCTAATCTGCGTTGTCATTGAGGCCATGGAACACGCCTCTATCTTACGCCAACGCACAGCGTTTTTATTGCAGGTAAACAAATTAGCGGGTGACTCTGTAGATATTCCATTACGAACATTTATACTTTCCATACGTATATGCAAGTCACGTGGTAACACATAAGATAAACACTGGGCCATTAACGTCATACACGAAATTACTTTAGGTAAATTATACTTTAAAAACTGACAGAGTTAAACCATAAATAAACACATGCATGCAAAGCAGAAGAAAAGTATCCAAAGTTGTAGTTGCTGATCACATGGTTGGCTCACAAAACCAGTACAAGGACGGAGATGGCGTTTACCGTAAATTTTAAACTGAACTGTCCCTTGCACAGAAATGTATAAGAGAGGGAGTTAGGGAGGCGTGGCAGGCGAAAAGAAACTGTTTCAGAACAATTAACTATGGTAAACTAATTGAGTTGCTGGAAAGTATGAGAGCCTTCTACCGGCACTCCATCTTCCAGCTGCGGCTGGAGATGAGCTGGATGAGGCCGGACGCTGCTGCTAGCCAGTAGGAGCCACGTGCGTCCGTTAAAAACTAAATGTATACTTAAAAAAGAAAAAACTTAACACTGAAAAATCAAACGTTCATATTAATACATGTTACATAATACGTCATATGCAAAACTTGCAAACAGATATATGGAATTTGGGGCAGTTGCAAATAAAAAATTACGTTACTCTACTATTCTGCTCTGGCTGACCATAAGTGAATATTTATTGTAAAACAAAACCTACATACACATATCCTTTGTCAGTTAATTACTTTATTGCATTACGTTTTAAGCAGGGGGATTGTACCCCAGCTGCAACAGCCATGCATCGAAAGAACAGCCGGTTCTCCAGCATCAGTTCTGTGTCCAGTCAGCATTTTACGTGACTAAAAATTAAACAGTAAGCAACCTGCACCATGAAATGTTCATAAATTCATTAATGAATTTATCTATTCACTTCTGCCCACAGCAGTCCTACATGCACTCATTTAACATATGCATATGTTACGTCACACTAGGCCTACATCACTGCAGAATGGAATTCAGCAAAACGACCATGTATGGGGCACACAATTATTGCATTTTATTTTAAAATAAAACATCAAACACTGGCTTATTAGGTGATACTTTCTTGATATGCCAGCCACATGGTCGTGCTAAATGGTTTTTTTTACGTCGGCGGTTACCAGCCATTTTCTCTATCTCGTGGCCATTACCTTGTTCNATGGTCGTGCTAAATGGTTTTTTTTACGTCGGCGGTTACCAGCCATTTTCTCTATCTCGTGGCCATTACCTTGTTGTTCATTCCCAAGCCACGTGTATTTAGGCGCTGCACCGGCATTCCGTTTCGTGCACTCGTACGTGCGACGTGCANTTGTTCATTCCCAAGCCACGTGTATTTAGGCGCTGCACCGGCATTCCGTTTCGTGCACTCGTACGTGCGACGTGCATTAAGGTGCATCAGGTTTGGTCTCGAAAATGAAGAGGGGGTATGACCAAAAATTCCAGAAAATTTAACTCTTACAAATCTGCACTAATTTGCATCCTGGAGAGTAAACGAAGTAAGTGTGCATGACTATATCAATACACTTACGTTGTACGTGATTACCAGGTACGTTTGAAGGACGTTAATTGGCGCAGCCCTCTGCACGTGCTTCGCTTGCTCGTGAGAAGCGGAGTGGTGCAGATTTACGTCAACTTACTTTTCTGAAGCTAGTTAGTAATAAGTACAAATTCCTATCAGTTGCAAACATCAAATTGACGAAAATTTACAGCCATGACCTAAATTGGCAGCAGAAACACTTAAAGTATTCATTCTGCTAGCAACAGACAGCAGCATATCTGATCTAAGATGTTATGCACAAAAGGATGGCACACATGACCCAAAATACCTGTTGTATGGATGCAGTGTAGGTCAATTTTAATTACATTAACATACAAATAAAGTTTACGCACAAATCAGTTCTTTAAAACTATGTGCCTTGCCGGATATATTTATTCACATTGTATTCCACCTTGTTATGTAACTGCTGTTACATGTCCTTATAAGCAATTGCAGCTAAAACAATGCCCTGTACACTGCCAGTTCGATTACCACAATGCTGTGACCTACTAAATACTAAAAAGAGCCAAAATATTGTTTACAACTTCAAAATAGTACACGTCCGGTGAATGCAATGGCTGCCAGAACTGGTGAATTTTGTGCTTGGACAAAAACTTTTCACGAGTTGCGCGTAATGAGCAGGTACTTTGTCATGGTGGAGTTGCAACTCACTGGATGCATACAATCCTGGCATTTTCTGAAGAATGGTATCCCTACGTATCGCCAAGCTTTGAGCACGTTCTCTGCTCAACATCTCTGCATTGGTCAATATGATGAGCACACACTACACACATTCATTCAAATTTCTACTGTAAACAACATATGGAGATAGGATTTTGTAACTTAAATGCATATGCTGCAGGGTCCAAGGACAACTTGCACCAAGTGGCTTCACTCTGCGTGTATTTACTCAAGAGTTTATGCCACCAGTACCTTAACTTTTTAATCATGCCTTATATTTCGCAAAAATACTTATGTCAATTACAGGAATNAGTTTATGCCACCAGTACCTTAACTTTTTAATCATGCCTTATATTTCGCAAAAATACTTATGTCAATTACAGGAAGACTAAATTGTATTTATTCATGTTATAAGATTTCAGCTGGTATGTTGCCTACTTTCATGTTTGTATTTAAAATTTAAAGCAATGAAAGTCGCATTTATAGTTTTCCACAAAATGTTACACGTTGATTTTATTTAATAAAACAAAAATAAACTGCTGAAACGTTACAAATGTGGTGAATGAAGGGAATAAAATGTAGAAACTTCCCAGTGGTATCCAGTATGTACTAGCGTCTAGTGAAATGAGAGTGAATAAAAAAATAATAATGTTAAGTAGATGTAACTTCGTGGAAAGAAGTATTATCATGTATACCTGGAGCTTCGTGTATGAAGTAACTACTCCACGTAGTAGTAACTTACGTTGCCTTCAAAAGGTTTCGAAATAAAAATATTATATTAGTGGATTTGAGTGAACAACAAGATCATTAAAATTTTTAGCTGAAACTTTATACGTGCCTATATCAAAAGTTTACTTCAGAATAAATTTACTGGAAGTCATCATATGAAGGAATAAGCCTAGTAGTTAACATTGTTCAGAGGTGTTACTTTTAGAACACGTTTCCTAGCAGGGGCCTATGCCTGTAAAATTCCACTAAATTGATGTGGCATTCAGTAGTAAACACAAATGTTTTTCATGTTTCAATCTCGTTCGCATATGTGTGGGGACGCAGTGTTGTAGTGCACAGACTAATCACCTCCACCTAGACTAACTGGCTTCGATTTCCGGCGGGGACGCTGCCGAATTTTCGCATGTGCGAATCGTGACAGACGATGCCGCTGGACGACGGATTTTCTCGGGATATCCTCTTTCCCCGCCCCTGCATTCCGGCACTTCTCCATACTCACCTCACCTCACTCTCATTGGCTCTCAAGACCTCGATGTTAAGAGCAGCTTAAATCTCTCCANACTTCTCCATACTCACCTCACCTCACTCTCATTGGCTCTCAAGACCTCGATGTTAAGAGCAGCTTAAATCTCTCCACTACACGCGTTTGCATGTGCTCACATGTAAAGGTCCATCTTTAATTAAACTTACCCAAAATTCATTTTGCAGTGCGTCACACTGCTTAATTTTAAGTAATGTTAATCTATTGCTAATATTTTGTGATTAGTGAAACTAAAATTTAGGGTGGAATTCATATTGACCATATGAGCAATACTTGATACAAGAATTACTTATACTCGTGCTTAAGTATGATTTTCAATTCATAGTGCCAGATATAAGTATTATTTATTTAGATAGCTTGAAGTAATGCTTCATGAAGTAGTGTTTATCATGTATTCATGGTCACGAAATAAGTTTTATTTTTTTCTCAAGTATTCATAGTTAAATCATTGCCTAGTCACGTTAAATAATAGTACTTTATCAAGACTGCTACGTTGTATACTCAAGAACTGAATATTTATATAACGACTAAGTTATTTACAAGACATTTTCATTCCAAATGTTATTTCTTTCACATATTTTACAGAAACACGAATATAATTTACATTATTACATGGGACAAACGGGAAAATTGAAATCCTATACACTTATATGCGAAAGCAGAACCTCTTTTTGTATAGAATGGGTCTCGGGTATTAAAATGATTTTGAACAATTTATTCCTATATGAAGTACTCTACGGCGCATAAGTATGAGCATCATAAAATTTCAATATTGTTCTTATTTGTAATACGATTGCAGGTTCGTGTGTTTAACAAGAAAAGAGTCTAACGTTTTAGATAAATACATCACTCATTCAGATTCAGCGATAAAAGAAAAGCGCCTTTCATTTTTAAATAAAAAAAACAATCTCAGGTTACAACTCTTCACTAAAACCAACGAAAAGAGCCTTTCGTTTTCAAATAAAAATTCCGAAAACCAACATATGCAATCATTATTAAGAAGAAATGTTAGTTACACTGAAGTGAACCTATTTTTATGCTTAACGAATCATTTGGTAACATTTTAAATTTGACGTTGACNAATGTTAGTTACACTGAAGTGAACCTATTTTTATGCTTAACGAATCATTTGGTAACATTTTAAATTTGACGTTGATAAAAGGTTGTTTAAGAAATCACAACTTAAATTTTTATACCAAACAGTGTCACTGTACCATTGTATCATATATATTACAAAAACTACCAACAAGTACGTTTCCAAACCAGTTAGGTAATGATCGAACGTTTTTGCAGTNGTATCATATATATTACAAAAACTACCAACAAGTACGTTTCCAAACCAGTTAGGTAATGATCGAACGTTTTTGCAGTACAAGTACTGAAACAGTGGTTATGTTGGCTGGACGGTAGCGTGGGATACGAGCAAGCATTTTCACGATCGATAATGTCGTTTACGGAACTGCTATAATTAACGCTGGATGGAAATGCTCAGATTTGTATGATCACAAGATTTCGTAGATTGTAAATTAATTGAGCTGTCATTAAAACAATTATTTTTTATTTGGAATTATAGTGGCCTACGGCTTACGCCCACGGCACACATCGAAGATTCCAAACGAAACACATAAAAACGATGACGAATTCTTCATAAGACCAAACATCTAAAAATCACAGGCACAGTAAACTCACGAAAACGGCCAAACGGCACAAACACAAAATGACGTCGCTACACAGACGCCCAGGTCCCAAAAATCGAACCGTCACAGACGGCGGCTACAGAAGAACTAACATTAAAACAATATTCATATTATAATTTATATATTCGTCAAATGTCCACGTCATATACGTTTTTTTTTAAACCGCGGCTAGCAAACTTCAGGAAAAATATTACATAACACATTCGAAACCATGTAATCAATTTCAACCTAACTTTATATATTAGGAGTTTATATTACAGACATCAAATGTGTCGTCACAAACTCTCTTTCACCCGCCATTTTGTAAAATAGAACCACATGATTATTTTACTCTCAAAAGTGTGATAAAGCAAATAAAAATTATTTAGAATAACAGTAAGAAACAAAAAATAACAAACTGAACGTAAATATTTATTTCATCTGGGTGATTGCTGTAAATAGATTGGCAATTTTATCTGTGTTATGTTGGTACTGATATTATACAGATACTTATTTGTCTACTTCATGAAGTAAAGCTTGCCTCAAACAAGGAATACTTCTATAAGAATTATTTCGTTAAGTAGCTGTTTATGAATGCGTTGCTCAAATAATTAATACTTAATGAAGAAATATTACTTCATAAAGTATGACTTGTTTGCCGAAAAAGCATTCGACTATAAATTCCTGACCTAAAATTTTCTATAATTTTCTATTATGAGACATAATTACAAACATAAATTTTGTAATTATGATTAAATTTATGTTTGTAATTATGATTAAAGTTTTAAATTGAAGTGTTAATGCGTATCCATTTATTTAGCCTTCTTTCCGAAGGAAAGAAAGGCTTAAGGGATTACTTTCCTGCCTGTGTGTTNTAATGCGTATCCATTTATTTAGCCTTCTTTCCGAAGGAAAGAAAGGCTTAAGGGATTACTTTCCTGCCTGTGTGTTTATGTGTGTCTGTGAGTCTGGGCACGTGTGACTCCCCTTTAAACTTTTGAATGCGTAATTATAATATCACCAAACTCCGTACACGTATAGTACTAAATAAGGACACCAGACTTTTATCGCTGGACGCTTACTTTCAAAATTTAGGATGATTTGCCACATATTGGAAATCATTCGGCCGATTTAAATACAATTTTGAATACTTCTAGTGCAAGATGCAAGCATTTAATTTAATTGTTGATATTGTTGTTCTGCCTTTTTGTAAGATAGCACCAGATGGAAAAATAAAGCTTTTAAGTTATATCTCGAAAAATACACAACCAATTCTCGCCTAATTAGGCACGTAAGTAATACTATCGTCGGCCATGTAAACGTATGCGATACAAACTAGTGAGGCACTTATTTGCAAAATGGCGTAATGTCGTCCAGGCAAATATTTTACGTTAGTTTTGTATNTAATGCGTATCCATTTATTTAGCCTTCTTTCCGAAGGAAAGAAAGGCTTAAGGGATTACTTTCCTGCCTGTGTGTGTGATGTGTGTCTGTGAGTCTGGGCACGTGTGACTCCCCTTTAAACTTTTGAACGCGTAATTATAATATCACCAAACTCCGTACACGTATAGTACTAAATAAGGACACCAGACTTTTATCGCTGGGCGCTTACTTTCAAAATTTAGGATGATTTGCCACATATTGGAAATCATTCGGCCGATTTCAATAAANGCCGATTTAAATACAATTTTGAATACTTCTAGTGCAAGATGCAAGCATTTAATTTAATTGTTGATATTGTTGTTCTGCCTTTTTGTAAGATAGCACCAGATGGAAAAATAAAGCTTTTAAGTTATATCTCGAAAAATGCACAACCAATTCTCGCCTAATTAGGCACGTAAGTAATACTATCGTCGGCCATGTAAACGTATGTGATACAAACTAGTGAGGCACTTATTTGCAAAATGGCGTAATGTCGTCCAGGCAAATATTTTACGTTAGTTTTGTATNGATACAAACTAGTGAGGCACTTATTTGCAAAATGGCGTAATGTCGTCCAGGCAAATATTTTACGTTAGTTTTGTATAACTTCCATACAGTTAAACCAATTACAATCTAATTATGTAGTCTTACACTGTCTGTTAAAAGCATCATATATGCCAAGAACAACCACTTTTGATATCCATTTTGTAAAATAGCACTACATGAATTAATAAAGTTTATGTGTAATATCTCAGGAAACAGTTGACTGATTCCTACCAAATTTGGCAAACAAGTGGTACTGTGGCAGGTGATATCTGTTTTCAGTATTTCATACACTCAAAAAATGGTGGCCATATAGCCAATTTAGCTTAGTATACAATATCTTCGAAGTCATGTAATCAATTCCAACCCAACTTTCTATATTAGGAGTTTATATATCAAACATAAAATTTGTGGTCACAAACTCTCTTTTACCCACCATTTTTGAAATAGAACCACATGACAAATTAAAATTATGGTGTATCTCTGGAAAAAAACAACAGATTTCTACCAAATTTTGCAAACAAGTAGCATTATGGCAGTCCATATAAAATAATTTGCTTTGAGTGAGAAAGAGACGTATTTTCAAAATGGCGTCCATATAAAATTTAAGTTAAGTATGTTTTATCTACGAAACTACCATACTAAAAAAATTTGAAATAAACTTTGCTTGCTGAAAGTGACGCTACTCCCCATACGTGGTGTACAGAATGGTTCTTAGGGTCTACAGTTAAGGTTAACTGGCACAGACTATAGGTTCCTTAAAGGTTGAGGGTATATCACACAATGACTTCATCACGACTTCTTAGTTTTGAACCTGGTTTATTTAACGGGAATTCATTTACACGTTCCCGGCACTGTAGCGGGTTTTTATACATACTTTCCCGGCACCTTGAGCCGAGAATTTACTCATACTTCCGATGCTGTGGGGACATTAGGAGACAGGACAGGTCCCTGAGTGACGACGTGGTTACTTATCTGCACATGTTGCATGGTAGTTATTTCGGCAGTTGATATTTGGTGAGTTGGATGGCCCGGATACGTTCTGGCAGATGATGAGGTCTGGTGAGCTGGATGGACCTGTTCAAGGCTCTCTGTGATTGGCTTGTTGCACACAACTGGCTTCCTCTCGACGTGGCGCTTCTCGTTGAAGCTCATCACCCTCTCCTGTTCTCGGTGTAGGGTATAATCAGACTGCTTACTACCCTACCACATCCTGGCGAGGGACCCCGAGTGCAGGCCCCCACCCCAGCCCTCAGCGCAGGGTTTCACTGGACAATCCCACTAGCTCGACATGGCACTTCTCATTGAAGTTCACCACTCAACTCCGCCCTCTCGANGGGTTTCACTGGACAATCCCACTAGCTCGACATGGCACTTCTCATTGAAGTTCACCACTCAACTCCGCCCTCTCGATGCGTTGTAACTGACTGACTGGTGGCTGGTAACTGACTGACTTGGCTGACTGACTCGCGTCCCAGCATGGTGAAACTACTCGTCCGATGTAACTCTGGTGACTGTATCTGATTCTGCCCTGCGTTCTTTGTCTCGTATCTCGCGTCCCAATTTGGCTGACCCCTTAATGTTGTGACTGACTACCTGTGCATCCCGGGGTGGCGNTTGTCTCGTATCTCGCGTCCCAATTTGGCTGACCCCTTAATGTTGTGACTGACTACCTGTGCATCCCGGGGTGGCGGTACCGAACTCTGCGCCACCTGCTGCTCGTTACTTTGACTGTCTTTGCGAACTGATGCGGCCGGTGGTCCGATCTCCCCCGGCCTCTGTAACTGTTGCACCGACTTACTCTCTCAGCGTGGCTGAACTCTCTGTGCGGTGATAACGACTGACCTCTCTGTGCGGTAATAATGAACTCACCAACTGATCTCTCCCTGTTGTGATTACAACTGAATGCCTCTTCTCTCGTAAATTCACTTATATTATTTCTCGACTGCCTCCTNATCTCTCCCTGTTGTGATTACAACTGAATGCCTCTTCTCTCGTAAATTCACTTATATTATTTCTCGACTGCCTCCTTAAGTTCCTGCATGTGTATCACTTGTTGGTGGGGAGGAGGGCAGAAGGTGCAGTATAACGAACTCTTCTTACACGCGCCATGGTTCGTGAAAGTTGGGGGGGGGAAGGTGGTGGCCTGCACTCTGAAACTTACCCATCAGCTTATTCTTCCGCAGCATGTTTCCCAGTTGCCNATCTCTCCCTGTTGTGATTACAACTGAATGCCTCTTCTCTCGTAAATTCACTTATATTATTTCTCGACTGCCTCCCTAAGTTCCTGCATGTGTATCACTTGTTGGTGGGGAGGAGGGCAGAAGGTGCAGTATAACGAACTCTTCTTACACGCGCCATGGTTCGTGAAAGTTGGGGGGGGAAGGTGGTGGCCTGCACTCTGAAACTTACCCATCAGCTTATTCTTCCGCAGCATGTTTCCCAGTTGCCNGGGGGGGGAAGGTGGTGGCCTGCACTCTGAAACTTACCCATCAGCTTATTCTTCCGCAGCATGTTTCCCAGTTGCCCTGGGGTTTTTATTACAGGGGGGAGGATTGCTCGTGGCACCACCTTCAAACTTGTCAGCTGTTTACTCTGGCATGTTTTCAACTTCAGGCGGAATGCGCCTGACTATCTCGTAATTTCTCTGCGTTTAAAATTTTTCCTGGGTTTGCTAGGGGAAGGGAGGATGAGGAGGCCCGAGGGCAGCAACACGTGTAATGGCCTGCACGCGCTACTACCTCCTGGCTTGACCTCGTTATGCGTAAATGGGCGACACCTGTCCAGACAGGCGCTAGCGTCGCAAATCAATCGATTGTTTGGAGCATGGTGGTTGTTTTGTGCCAAAGGAAATTTGAAATATTAAAACACTGAACATCTTGAAATACCAGTTTCAAAAGGGATTTTTTAATATAAATTTAACTTTAGTTGCTACATGCAATAAAGACCATCAGATTAAATACACATTTTTACACCAGGAACCATTTTATGTAACATAATACAGGTAGTAAGCACCATATGATTCAAATATGTGTTTATTCAATGTAATAAGTTAATTTATGGGGTGTGTATTATATAATTTCCTGAATGAACTGGTGCAGCTTCCTCTACATATTATCTTCTTTTCATCAAATATCCTTTGTGGTTGTGTACACCAGTATGTCATTCTTTCTAAAGACTAAGGCTTGGATTGAGTTTACAATTAATGTAACACTTTCAAAATTACTGTTTTTTATCAATCTGGAAAACAACATTTTTTAAGAATCTGTAATTTTTTGTTTGTTCATTCATCAATGCCGATGAAAATAACTATTCATAAAGTACACGNCATTTTTTAAGAATCTGTAATTTTTTGTTTGTTCATTCATCAATGCCGATGAAAATAACTATTCATAAAGTACACTCATACAGTTATATAGAACCTATATTAGAAATACATTTTTGCTTTTAAAGAAGTGTAACAATGCTTTTACATTTAAAAAATTATTTAGTAATTTTGTGCAATAGCCGCTGCAATTTGGAGCAGATAGATGTTTGTAAACCATAAGTCTGGTATTTTTATCAACTGTGATGAGGCTATAGCTGGACGGCCTGCCTGATCACACCTTCAAACATTAATCCAGGACACGACCCATATTTGCCGAAATACCTTGCGAAAGGCAAAGCAGAACCTCCTCCTCCGGCCAGTAAACGAGGCCGTAAACTTACACAATTCTCCCGATATAGGACAACATAACACTAAGAAAGGCGTATTTTATCATTGGGGCATCGGACCAAGAGTATGTATAGAGATGGGTGTGTCCGGCCGTCACTAACCGTCGCACAGTGTGTAATTTTGGCAATCTAGGAGGAAAAAATTCGGAATGCAAATAAATAGCAATATTTTCTTTGGGACAACTGACTTTTAGTAATAAAAAGTAAAAAATAAGTAATTGTACAAGTTATTTAATGCATTAAATGAAAACTAAAACCTTTTACACAGAGTTGAGGCTTCACAACTGCAGTTTTTATATGAACAACAAAAAGACATCAAAAATGTATATGTGACTTTGTGCCCGATCGTAGTATACAACGTATCGTTGAAGAATAAAAACGTAACACACATTTATAAAAAATCAAAAGCGATAAAAAAAGAACATTAATTAAAGCGAAATATTATAACAGTTATTGGAATCACTACTGGCACTACACTCATCTAATGTGTCATTGTATGAGTCGACGGAATTGTCTCTTTCTGGTTCTGATGGAGTCCGGTTTAATTATAATAAATTTATCATTTCAGGATTCATTTTTCTATGTTTGGTTTTCGGTGATGATCTCAAATGTGCTATAAACGGGTCTGAGGTTAGGAGAAGTCTGTTTAGTAAGTCTGTATTGGTATCAGTTCTTGATGTTTTCCTCGTAAATAGTTCCCTAATCCTCCTATTATGTTTGTTCCTCGCCTCTTGGGCTTCTTCGGAGTGTTGTCCAATGGGCAGAATGCAAGTTTCAATGATGTCCTTTCCGTGAAATAAGATTTTATGTAGGCTCACAGGCATTGGATACCATGAATAGTGTTGGAGGTAAAGGTCCAGTGTTTCCCTTAAGTAGACATCAATTTGAACCACATTAATTTTGTAATCAGAATTTATGCATTCTAGAATAACACCTAAACGCTTAATTAAGTGTAGATTTACTCCTGTTATCTCAGACAACTTTTCAGCATTTAAATTTACAGGCACTATTACAGTTATTCGTGTTACCAGTTTGCTGTTTAGGCATATCAATTAGAAGACCTAATTCACGTCTGAATTTTTCCTGGACATATTTTTTTTTTATTCATCATCTCTTTATTTTCAACCCCTCTTGCTTGCCATACTTTAATTTCTAAGCGGTATGAAATATAAAGAACGCATTCCAAAATTCTAATCAACGAATTTAGTGGTAATATTCCAAAGGACAGGTAGTCTCTTTTTACTTATTTTCTTGATATAATATCCAAATTATTCATTTCATATGGTTTGGCGCCACAAACGTAACAACGTTGTGTGGAAGAACACGACGACACGGCATTACAGACCTTGCCATCTGCCATACAAAAAATCATAGATGGATGGATATACGGTTATGTCCAGGTCGTTGAGAGCTAATTTAGTGGGCCGAAGTGTTTCTATTTGCAGCCTTACTTTATTGGTTTCTGTAGTTATTAAATCTACTGTTTCCTTCGCAAACAGAAATTTGATGGGGCGGCAGTACCTAGTAGAAGACAGCACAGGGTTTTGCCAAATGATGGTCCTAGAATTGCCTGTACCACAGTACATTTGTATAGGAACCATAGAAATACTGAATAGACTTTCATCTGAGTAATATTCCTCTGAAAACTTCTGCTTGTATCGATTCTGCTCTGATCCATCGCATACCCCTTTGATGATGTTCAAGCTAGTATTTTTAAGCGGACGTACCTTCTCGCTGACCTGTTAAACCTGACTGTATGGTCAACGATAGACTGTACAGGCATTTCCGCTGATATTTCTGTCACGTTTACCTCCTGAGGATAACATAACTGTTTGGCCTCTTTAACTCTGTGGTACGGAGGATATAATTTGCAATTTAAGCTTTCAGCTTGTTCTCGAATTCGTAGGTACATGCGAGTGGTGAGATTAGTATCTACCATTAATGCAAGCGCTTGTTCTGGGGACAATGATGATGGCTTTTGAAATAAGGACTTGCGGGTATTTTTAATAGTCGTACCCCTACTCGGCCATGCAGCCAAAAGTTATTTTACAATTTCTGCAGGATCTCTTTTGCCTTCCTTTCTTAATTTAATTTCTGCCGCAGTATTCAGTTCTTGGCTGGTTGACTGCAGGAGGTGTTGTACTTTTAGATATTTAGCCTTTGGGCCACAAACACTAAAAGGGTTTAGTTGGCCGGCCAGGTCCAATTGTGGAAGCGTCTGGTCTGGGTGAAGTTGGGACAGCATAAAATATATTATTCGGAAAAGTAATATTTTCACTAAGCCAAGATGAATAAGTATCGATAAATCGGTGTCGATGCCTCCCGACTTTTTCCCATTCGTTATTCAATTCATGGCAAAATTTCCAAATTATCTGTTTCAGGCCATTGAAAGCAATTTCAGAATTACCTATATATCCTATGTTTTGCAGAACATAAGCAATTCTGGCGTCAAACTTCGATTTCTTCGGGTTTTCGGCCCATATATTAAAAAGGGCCTTCCGAGATATCGAGGACGTCAATCCCTTAAGAAGGTCACCAAAATTTATTTCGCAAATTTCCACAAAATGTTTTTCATAATTTCAATACACAAAAGTTCTGACTTCAATTTCCGTGCAGTCACAACGGTGAAGTACATGTTGAAGTCTGTACTAAAACCTTAGATAAACTTAAAAAATAACTTTCATGTCAAAAGAAATCACTGACCTTTTCAACAAAGTTTTACGAGTCGACACACGCTAATATAGACATCGCATAAACACCAGTAATAGCACAAACATTCAGTGATTACAATCTCCGGATAAATTCAGCTTTTAATGTTTTTCGTGAGGCGCACGGGTCAAGTAAACAGGACGAACTGAATCGCGGTATTCACAGCTGTGAGCGGCGGTGCAATTTCGGACCTACAACCCCTGCCGATTCGCATTTCAAGGAAAGTAAATACTATTGTCATATGATATGAACATTGCCCTATCGATATACAACAGAAACAGACACTTTCGGATAGGTTGTTAAATTGAATTTTTTCCTCCTAAATTGTCAAAATTACACACTGTGCGTTGCCTGAATCAGCCTCTGGCAACATGGACCAGGTGAGAACTCTCCGATCAGCTATTAAGTGGCCCCTTACAATAATTAGCTGACATCCTTTTATTTTTTTTAAACTTCCCCCAAGTAATGCTTGTAGGTAAATGTATATTGTGTGAATGTTAAATAAACCCCCATTTTTTATTGTTATGCTCTATCTAACCACTTCGACAGGGGCAGTTAGATTTAGATTTATCCGCGTCTCATGCGAAATATAAGGTTCGCCTGCTTGATAAGGCTACACTCTATGGGGGCATATGCGGCAGAAAAGGGTCAGTATTACCATATTCCTATTTCGTTAAATACCTTGTCGTTGCACACAATTGTTTCTTCTTGACGTCGGTTTCAGCAGTCTGCGCATAAAATANTATTTCGTTAAATACCTTGTCGTTGCACACAATTGTTTCTTCTTGACGTCGGTTTCAGCAGTCTGCGCATAAAATAAATGACTGGTACGACGTGTCTCTTGCAAGTGTGAATGCCACGAGGATTGGCTAAGTCCTCGGATCACAGAACTGCGTGAACCCAAAGGAATTCATTCTTCCCCGTGTCCGTATGGCAATGAAATGTGAGAAGTGCATGAGAATATTGGGAGAATTGGGAAATTAAAACTAGAATAGTACAACTTCGGTATATAGTCGGCATGAGGAAATACAATTGCGTGGCGTGTGCTGGCACACCGTTTCGCAAACACGGTGACACTCGAGCTGCGGGGAAGTGCTGATGCGAGGAATGTGTTGCGACGGCATCTTGCAACTAGGTCGCGTCGCCTGCCACATAGCTGTGACTTCTCGTCCTTCCATAAGGCAACTTATAACGTAATACGGGCTTTCTGTCAGTTTACTAAAATCTCGTAGTTGACTATCATACCTTATTTCTATGCGTGTTATGAGAACTTTATTAAATATGTGTTCACTAATAGAAGAGCATAACAAAATCGTATTCCTCTATCAGTACACAGCAACATCTTACTATAGTATGATGTTATCCATGGAATTTATTAAATTAGCTCCAGTTGAAAGTAAATTTAATGACCATGGGCACAGGATTAAGAATTACTATCACAGCAATAGTATATTGTTCCAAATAACAATATCCAGCGCACACAGGGGCGTTAAATTTTAATGTAGATTACTGTAATATGTTTGTTGGGGTAAGTTGTGCGCAATTTTATTTATGTGACTAGGGACTTACGATACATAATGAAGAACTTTCAATTGCAATTATATTTGTTATTTATGTGTCTACTATTTACTGAGTAAGTTAGGATATTGGGCTGTAAACGATAAATTGTTATTTTAGCGTTATAAATTATTCAAAAGTAGATAAGAAATTATTTAGATATCTTTGCTTCTGAGAAAGCCAAACATTTTTATGGTAATAGTGGACGTGGCTTAATTGTTCATACAATTCCTATGGAAATGGGCGTGGGTGGGCGGGGAAATGTATTTAAATGTGGGGGTGGATGGAGAGTAACTGAAGCAAGGCTACGAAAGGGTAGGGTGAACCCTAGATTCCACCATTTGTTATGATATGATTTATGGTTCTTTCATATCTTAAAGGGGCTATAGGGGCGTAAAACATAATAACTCATTTAGGTAGATCAAAACAATATAAGACGGGAGTTTATTGAATATTAAACTTAATACCATAAAAATTTACCTACAAACATTACTTGGGGAGGGGGAGCTTTGAAAGAATGAACAGAACGTTAGCTAATTAAGACAAGAGACCACGTCACTTAAAAACTAATTAGAGAGTCCCCAACTTGTCCACGTTCCTGTAGGCAGATTCAGGTGGCGGTTAGCGACGGCAGGACACACCATTCTCCAGACGTCCTCTTTGTTCGATGCCCCAATGACAAAATGCGCCGTTCATAGGATTACGCTGTCCTATATCGGGCGCATTGTGTAAGTTCACAATCTCGTTTACTAGCCGGTGGAGGGGGTTTGTGCTTTGCCTTTCACAAGATGTTTTGGCAATTACGGCTCGTGACCTGGATTAATGTTTGAAGGTGTGATCAGGAATGCCGTCCAGCTAAGACCTGATCACAGTTAATAACTGTATACCATTTTAAATTATACTTTCCAGGGGAAAAGTTGTTTAACATATTTCTTAAACTGATTTTGTATTAGGTCCAGTGGCTGTATAATCTATTTTGTATCAACAGATGAATCACAAGGTATTGGTCAGTCCTGTGTTTGGTACTTGGATTTGTATAAACGCTTAGTTTTTTTTANAATTATACTTTCCAGGGGAAAAGTTGTTTAACATATTTCTTAAACTGATTTTGTATTAGGTCCAGTGGCTGTATAACCTATTTTGTATCAACAGATGAATCACAAGGTATTGGTCAGTCCTGTGTTTGGTACTTGGATTTGTATAAACGCTTAGTTTTTTTTAATGTATAAATTTATTTAAGATCTGTTTATTTATTTTTGCAGTAATGTTATTTCACTCATTATTGTAAAACAAAAAATGTAAGGTTATCAGCCAGGGATTAATGATATTACACTGAGGTGCAAAAATACACTATGCTACCTAATTTTCTGTCAGTATAGCTTTGCGTATACACTTATCATGCACCATGTATTTTTATGAGGGTATGCTTGACCACGTAAGAAAGCATTCTAAACAAGTTACGATTTAAAATTTCTGTAACCTGAAAACAGAGGTTTACAGAGTGAAGTGGCGCAGTAATAACATAACACTGCATGTACATTCATAAAATATATATTTGGTTCCCAATCCAACCATCCTGATTTTCGTTTTCCAAAATCACTGTAGCCATATCCCAGAATGGTTTCTTGATACAGGCCATGCTCAATTCCATCCCTGATCCAGATAATCACAGAAATTGTTTCCACCTGTTACGACCCTTCTAGCAACGAGATGTTCAAACTCATTTTTTTTAAATATATAGTTATTTTGTTGAATGTACACAGTAGCCTACTCAAAGAATAAATGATCAGTATTGACCATATATTAAGGTAATTTATAAATATGTAAAATGGTATAATGTAAGTAATTACATAATTTGTGTAAGTATTCTTGCACGGATCTATGCACGAAGCAGTGATAGAGAAATTTAAGTGTCGAATAGTACCAGTTGGACTATATCTGCATTATGTATTTTCTTAAGTATAAATAATTTAATTTATATTGAATCACTACTACTTTAATAATGTTTCCATCTTTTTTGGTTCTCATCATGATTCACATGTACACTGAAAAGCCAAAAAAAAACTGGTACACCTGCCTAAATCGTGTAGGGCCCCCGAGCACGCAGAAGTGCCGCAAGACGACGTGGAATGGACTCGACTAATGTCTGAAGTTATGCAGGAGGCAATTCACGACATGAATCCTGCAGGGCAGTCCACAAATCCAATCTGCGCCAAATTCAGAAAGGGTTTCACGTCTGTCACTTTTAATGATACTTGTCAGTCGTCGTTAGTCCCGTTCTTTCAAGATATTTTTTTCCGACCGCAGCGATGTTGAAGATGTGATGTTTTACCGGATTCCCGATATTCACGGTACACTCATGATATTGTCTTACGCGAACATCCAAATGTTATCGCTACCTCGGAGATGCTATGTCCCATCTCTGGTGCGCCGACTATAACACCACGTTCAAAATCACTTAAATCTTGATAACCTGCCATTATTGCAGCAGTAACTGATCTAGCTGCCGACCGCATCGCGTTACTCTGATTGGTTCCATAATTCTGTTATTTGCATACGCACGCCTATACCAGTTTTTTTTTTTTTTTTTTTTTTTTTTTTTTTTTTTTTTTGCTCTTTAGTGTATGCCAATAAGGCCAAGCGAAAATTTAAACAGGCTTTGAAAAACCATTAGAATTTTTTCATTGAAATATAAGCTTATGAAATCATGCGAATGTCAGTCTGGATGCATATTCCTAACCTAATAACTTTCAATACCTGTTTAACCAAATTTCATCAAACTCTGTTCTCGGTCAGTAGTAAGGACATCCAACTTATTTCCGACTATGCTGGGCACTTTTTTCAAACAGGTTGCCATTTGAGAATTGTAGGTAACATGTGATATCTCGCGAACAATTTAACAAATTTACAACCAAACTCGGTATGTTGACAGTGCATCATAAAGTGATTTAATTAAGAGAGGGAGGTAATTGTTATTGGTTTGCCATTTTTGAAGACAGAACTACTTAAAAATACTTCGACATTTTATATCTTAAACTACGTAACCTAATATCACAAAATTTGACATAAATATAATACTACGGTACGGCATAAAACCATAGGTAGTTTAATTAGATATTTACTTTTCAAAATTGCAGTCATGTTAATATTTTAGGTTTATTTACTATAGCCACCATACTGTTTAACGAGATTCACAAAACTTTGTATACTAAAAGCATCTTATACAATCATATAATATGCTACTACATAGCCTCGTAGGCCCACCATTTTTTAAGATAGCCCCACATAAAAATAATATTTTTCATGTCATATCTTAAGAAAACGTCAACCAATTCCTATCAAATTTGGCAAAAAAAAAAAAAGCAGTACTATAGTAGGCCATGTAAACTGGTATGTTTCAATTGGACCAGATAATTATTTTAAAAACTACGCCGATATTAATATTTTAGGTCAATTTGCTTCTTATACAAAACCATGAAACCAATTAGAAACATACCTTGAATGCTGGCAGTATCTATTTCAACGGTCAAATGTGTTTACGCAAAACCTATCTTATCCGCCATTTTTAAGATACCACCACGGGAATAAATAAAGTTTTTATGCCATATCTTGGGGAAACAAGTAAACGATTCCTACCAAATTTGTCAAACGAGTAGTAATGGGGTAAGCCATATAAACTAAAATGATTTAATTGGGTAAGGCACTTATTTTCAAAAAATGAAGGCAATATTAACATTTGGACTCTCTATGATATACATATGCGAAACCATGTAACCAATTTTGACTTAACTTTTTATGCTGGCGCCGAGAGAGGTGGCGCAGCGGGTTAACTTTCTGACTCTCATTCGGGAGAACCTGGCTTTGAATATCAGTCTAGCCATCCTGATTTCGGTTTTCCACGGTTTTCCGAAATCACTCCAAGCGAATGCGGGGATGGTTCCTTTCTGCAGCCCAAGGTCGATTCCTGCCCTGTTCCTGTGCCTCTGAGCCACTTGCTCCGTCTCGAATTACCTCGCTGTCCACGAGACGTCAATTCCTACCTAGCTACCTACCTTTGTATGCTGGCAGTATTTATACAAGCATCAGATGAGCTAATAGGTCAACACTTTGATCCACCATTTTGGAGATAGCACCAAAGAAAATTTATTTTTTTAACCCTACATCGGTGATAATTAATACCTCTTTTGTACGTCCACAGGCTAGTAAAATATTTAAAAATAATAACAGTGTAAATTTTTTTGGTTCGTGTGTCATAGACGCAATTTTTTTTACAATTTATGAAGATAGCATCACACGAGGAAATGCCGATTTTATGCTATATACCAGGGACCAATCAACGGATTCCCGCCAAATTTTGCATGCAAGCAGTGCTATGGAACGCTAATTATAATAAAACGTTTATCAATTTGGTAAGGCAATTTTTTTATGGAAGCAATATAATATTTTTAGATAAGAATTTCTTATCTTTTATCAATTTAACAATATTCAACCACACTTTGTATGCTGACAGTATCCATCAGAAACATCAAATATGTTAATAAAGTGTCTCTTTTGCCTTCCATTTTATTTAATACTGATAGGTCAGGAAATGGAACATGTATGCCGTTTTCGAGAACCAATCAACTATATTCCCGCCAAATTTTGCACACGGGATGTGCTATGTAAAATATAATAATTTAAACGAGTCATAAACACATTTTTAAAATGGTGGCTATAAATTAAGGACATATTTTTTGTATCTATTAATTTGAGGAAATTCAACCGATCTTTGCATGCTGCATTGTGCGGAATGAGAAAAAACTTTAAAACCGTATCTCTGGAAACTGATTTCCACCAAATGTTTCACACAAGTAGCACTATGTTAGGCCATGTAACCGTAATGGTACATGATTTAAGTGGGTCAGACACTTATTTTCAAAATGATGGCCCTATAAATACATTATGTTAGTAAACCCTATCTACAGATGCATTGAGGCAGAAACCCCAGTATAGTTTTTTTCTTTCTGAAAAGTACAATTCTGAGGTAAATATTTTGTTATCCAATTTTATATGTTTATTTCCATCATACATGTTTTGGCAAGGTTATGTATCCAATTGTCACACTAGACAGTTTATTTTATTTTCACTCCACCAGTAATTAATGTGTATTATATTTTCTCATGCTTGTAAAAGTTTAATTGACAGTTTATTTGGCATGGAATTTGAATGTTAAGTGAATTCTTTATTTTATCTTTGCAGTTTTAGACATTATGTATTATATATATTTTTACCACGCAAACCTTATACTGATTACAACCTAAGTTGATGATACATAGTCTCCTCCACAGTGCAGTATGTTGTATGCCATCTTACGATAAAGGAGTGAAGAGAGTGGAGTCGAGTGGAGTGATTTGGGGGGGGGCGCTTAACATCGAGGTCTTGAGAGCAGATTAAGTTGAAGAGAGGTGAGTATGGAGCACGGCTGAAATGCAAGGGCAGGGGAAACGGGAGATCCCCGAGGAAACCCGCCGACCAGCAGTATCGTCCGGCACAATTTACACGTGCGAAAATCCCGGTGCGACTCCACAGAGAATCGAACCCTGTTCGCCTTGGTGAAAGACGAGTAGTCTGACTACTACAACACCGCGGACCCTACGATAAGGAAGATACTTGAGTTCGAGTCTTGGGTAAGGCATGTGTTTATTTGTAAGTGTCTCACTAGTGTTGCATATCTCCACATCGGAAGAAAAGTGCAATACGTATATTTTAGAAAACAGAGGTTTTGACATTGTGTTACAGTATTTTTCGCGCTATTTCCGGGTTACAAAGCACCATGTACTATACGGAATAAACCATTTAGCCTGTAAGAAATGGCACCAAGAGCTATTGTGGTTTCGAGGTAAACTTCATTCCTGTAAATATTTATATTTGTGACATAGTGCCCTTTACCTCCAATGCATATATATATTTTTCTGGTTCCATTTCTAATGATATCGCAGTTAACGATAAGCTTCTAAACTGTTAAGAATCTCGCCAAAATTATTTGCATCCACGTGAAAGATAGTAGGCAGATTAGTTCTATTAATAATTTCTTGTTATGTTTATATGCGTCTTTAAGTTCTAAAAATATTTTAGTAGGTGTTATTTTTGAACCAAATATTATTTCCTGTAAGTCACCGTCTCCTTTTCAAATGATATTTGTTTGCGTGTTTAAAAAAGACATATGCGAGACATCCAATAATTTATAATACTCATATCCATTATTGGAAATGATTGTGTTTGACATTTTCTTATTGCGATATTTTACAAACATCCTTAGCCTTAAATCATAATTTATTATTCATATTTAAAAATTTTAAATATTATTTTAATGTTTAAAAAGACAGTAATTGTTCATAATTTTAATGGTTTTTATTTGTTAAATAATAAAATATAAATTTTAAAGTAATTTTTACATAAATCTCTTCGAATTTCTAAATAAATGATAATGCATTTAATTATCTAAAAAAAATTCATTGTATTTTTTTCAAATTTTAGTTTAAATAGAAACATTTTTATTTTTACGAAGTACATTTTGTAAATTCATTCTATTCATAAACTGCATCATTTATGAAACATATAACTAATTATTAAATTATCCGAAAGGCATTAAAATTAATTTGGTTATTGACGAGAGTTTTGAAAAGCATTAATATCCTCTGCATTATAGCCTATTTAAAGATTATTCAATAAAATGATTCGAAGAATTAAGAAACTCATACTATTGCAAGATTCGATTTTCAGTAATTTTCGACCCGGTCTATAATTTATTTTTTAATATTAATTACCATGAGCTTAAATATGTCTTTTTTAAAATTTCGAAACCATAATAGTAATTAGAAATTTTTAATGATAACTTAAAAAAAATATGTTAAAATTAAAATTTAAAATTTATCAATAATTTTTAATAATTTTGAACCTTAAAAATTTGTATTTTATGAGATTTGATTAATAATGTATATTTATATCTTGTAAGAATTTCATACAGTTGAAGATAAAAATTATTTTCAGAATGTCTCAATTGTCTTCCATTGGTCGCTCACAAAGGGGTAAAATAAATCTATTTATGAGTATTTCCGTCATCTGATCGCCATAGTTCAACAGCGTTGGATGTGGTCAGTACTTGAATGGGTGACAGCCAAAGGACCGCCACATAGTCGTTGGCGCACGTACAAATCTAGGTAGGCCTACTCAGGGTCTACACACGAATGAGCAGGAGGTGGAGGTCGCATCGACCCGGTACATCCTCCTACTTTAAATTTTTGAACGTGTGAATCGAATTTCAGCACACTCAGTACAAATATAGTTCTTGGTGAGTATATCTGACTCTTATAGTTTTCAACAACGTCGGGCACGTACTTTCACTAGGGCGGCTATTTTAATATTTGGGTCTATGTCATACCTCGGAAGCCATTTAACAGATTAAAATCAAATTGTGTATGTTGACAGCGCATCGTGTAAGCATTGAAGTTAAAGATGCATATTGTTTTTGGTCGACCATTTTGTAAGATAGGATTTCATGAATAATTGAAGCTTTTACTTTATATCTCAAAAACTACTCAAACAATTCTCACCAAATTTGGCATGTAAATAATACTATGGTAGCCCATGTAAACGGGTGTAATAAAAATTGATGAGACGCTTATTCTATAAATGGCGGCTATACAAATATTTATGTTTATTTGGTGTAACTACCATACCCTTTGACCAATTTCAACCAAATTGTTTATACTGGCAGTATACATTACTAGCATCATATATGTCAAGAAATAACCAATTTATCTGCCATTTTTAACGAAGCGTAACATAAATTAATAAAGTTTTTATATCATATATCAGGAAACAATTGACCGATTCCTACCAGATTTGGCAGACAAGTAGTACTGTGTTAAGTGATGTATAGAAGTATATTTTAAATAGGCGATACTCTTATTTTCAAAATGACAGCCATCTGGTGATTTTAGCGTAGTATACTATATCGTCAAAACCATGTTATCAATTACAAATTAACGTTGAATTCTGGGAGTATATATTAAAACCATCAAATGTGTGCAGACGAAATCTCTTTTGTCCACTATTTTTAAATAGTATCACTTGTCAAAAAAAACATGATGTCATATCTCTGAAGAAAAAAAAACCAACTCATTTTTACCAAATTTGCCAAACAAGTAACACTACGGCAAGCTATTTAAACAGATATTCTTTGAGTGGGTAAGACACTTATTTTCAAACTAGTGTGCATGAAACATTATAGTTTAGTATGTTTTATCTAGGAAATACGAAATAAATATCAAATTTAATTTTCATCCTGGCAGAATCTATTATATCTATCAAATGTTAATGTACAGAGCCACATTTCTCCATAATTTTTTAGGAAAGCCACACATGAAAGAAATAACGTTTCTGTGTCATATCTCAGACAACAATCAACCGACTTCTTTCAAATTTGGCGAACAAGTTGTACTGTTGTAGGCCATGTTAATTTATATGTTTTAAATGTGCGAGTATATTATTTTCAGAATGCCGGCTATAAAAAGAAGTTATCTTTGTGTGCTCTATCTACGAAAATATGTGACAGATTTTAACTTAAGTTTGTACGTTGTATCTATGATCATAATCGAATGTGCTAATACAAAATCTTTTTGTCCTCCATTTACGAATGTCGTCACATGAAAGTATGGAGATTTTATGCCATATCTCGAGAACCAATCAATCGATTCCTGCCAAAATTTCGCGGAAGTAGTGCTACAGTAGGGTATGTAAAATAACAAGTTTTAGGTGTGACAGGTTATTTTTTTAATGGAGTTAATATAACAAAATTTGATTAATATTATACTTGTATGAAACAGTTCTACAAAATTCAGCAAAATGTTGTACGCTAACAGTATTCATTAGAAGCATTAATTATGCATATAGAAATCCTCTTTTGCCGTTTTTTTTTAATAGTGCCGGGTGAGTTAATTGAACATTTAGCCATAACTCCGGAGCAATTCAACTAATTTACACTAAATTTTGCACACCATTAATCATACAGAAGACTTAAGTGACGACAGAAAATTATTTTCAAAAAGGTGGCCATATTTTTATTTATAATTTGTCATATTTATTAAACAATTCCACCAAATTCAACCAAAGTTTTTATGCTGACAGTATATATTAGCATAATCGCCTACATGGCCTTTTTTTACGCAATTTTGTAGGATAGATTTGATTAAGAAAATTAGGTTTTCATGCCATATCTCGGGGATTAATCAACCCATTTATACCAGATTTTTCACACCAGTAGCGATAGGATTGGCCATATAAACTTTCGTGTTTTAATTGGCTCAGGCACTTTTTTTTTCAAACTAATGACCGTGTAAATATTCTAGGTTAACAAACCCTATCAATTAAAACATTAGGCTTATTTCAACCGAAGTTGATGCTCCGAATGATACGAGGTTTCCTGGGTTTGAGACATAGGTAAGAAACGTGTGTATTTCCAACTGCCTCACTTCTGTTGCATATGTTTCTAATTTCATTTCTATTGGTATTGCTGTCAACGAGACGTCAAGGTCTACCTTAACTTTTAAGAACGCCATTAAAATTATTTGCACCCATGTAGAGGAAAGTAGACTTATTAGTTATATCAGTAACGTCTGGTTTTACTTCTGGTACTAAATTAAATTAAGCTAATATTGTGAAGTTTTATAAAATTATTCATGCTGAAGATCCTAATAGTGAAAAAAGGACTGAATGTAATAAAATATTATTAAATGTTAATGTGTCTTTATTTGTTCAATTAAAAATTTTCCAACCAGGAAAAGTGATAAACGTGTATAGTTTCGTCTAAGAAGAAAGTAACATTCAAAGCATTGCACTGATGTAAAGAATAGATTCCAGTTAATGTAGAAAGAATAGCAGAGAATATAAGCAGCATTATCACGAAACCTTTTACGAAGTTTTGTATGATGATATCGCGACTATAATTTGACTTATANAGAATATAAGCAGCATTATCACGAAACCTTTTACGAAGTTTTGTATGATGATATCGCGACTATAATTTGACTTATTATAGTAAGTGTTATGCATATATTTTTCGGTTTGTTATAGATCAGAATGAAACCTGAACTAAAATCAGTTAAACTTGCAGGCAATTTTGTTACTAGCTCACGAATTTGAATGAGTCCGTTATCCTATTATGTTACTGCTTTCGTAAACGAAAAAATTCAATTCAAGCACACTTTGTTTTGAATAAATTATTTATGACAAGAAGAGGAGGTTTGTAACAGTGACTGAAGGTCATAGTTTGAGGTTTATTTGAAAAATAGGCNAATTATTTATGACAAGAAGAGGAGGTTTGTAACAGTGACTGAAGGTCATAGTTTGAGGTTTATTTGAAAAATAGGCTCTACTTCATGCTGCAATGCTTTTCTTTAAAGTAGGCGACAACTAATGTTTGCCAAGAATGTAAACAAATGTGTGATTTTCAAAGGAATAATAAACAATCGTTTTTGAAGCAGAAAGTAGGTTATCGGCATTTAGTGATAGAATAAAAATTGCTTTTTAATGTAGTGGTTAAAGTATACGCCTCACTCATTGTGTTAATGCCTACTGACGCACGTGTATAACATATTTAAGCAAGTTGCACACAGTCTACGTAAAGCCACAAATATGTATGTATGTCGTCTACTAATTGACGCCGGTCTGGTAGCACGCCTGTGGAGAAGGAATAGCCCGCTAGTGACGACGTCACAGCAATGCGCACAGACCTTCTGTCTTAGGTTCGAACACACGAGCGTCAAATCGCCATTGGCCGTAACGACATTTTGACGTCGCTGTTCAGAGGTACATAGCGAGATATCGTTGCTGACGCACGTCCCGCTAAGCGTCGACTGCCCTGCTTGCCGGTGCGGGACTGTCCACGATGCATCGGCAAGGCAGTAAGTACATTTCTGGCTGTTGACCGTGACACACGTGCGGTCAAATCTCGCTCAATTTCGTTGCCATGATGACGTCTGTAGAGGAATTAGATACGGAAATGTTTATTGAACTAGTGAGAGCCTATCCTGAAATATGGAATATATGCTCCGATGAGTGTATGGACAAAAGGAAGAGTGCTGCAGCATGGGAGGAGATTGCAAATGACGGAGTGGAAGGCTTCGAGGAGAAATAAGATGAGGAAATAGAAATTGGCAAGAAAATAGCATTTACCTTATTGTAGGTATAGATGTATTTTTAATGGTTATGTTCATTGATGTGTTCTTGAAAAGTACTAAGAACCACCAAAAACCTTTGAACCCAAACATATTACGAAACTATGCTATTTTCCTGCCATGGCCCTTTACCAGCATCACTTTCACAATACTTCGCAAAATAATTTCTGATATAATTTACCTGTGGGCCACTCTTGCATGTGAAGAGGTGGTGCCGCACCATTGTTTTCGCCCAGTCCACCAATAATCAGCGTGTCCACAAAATTATAGCCGTCCCTACATCTAACGAAGTTGTGAAGAAGGCAGCACGTTTTAGTGATAGAAACCGTGAAATTCAATTCNTATAGCCGTCCCTACATCTAACGAAGTTGTGAAGAAGGCAGCACGTTTTAGTGATAGAAACCGTGAAATTCAATTCAACATCCATTGGTCGGTGAAAAATCCTCCATTTATTAGATAGTATCCCAAAAGTGCACTCCACGTGCTGGCGAACGCGACTGAGTTGATCATTAAAATCTTCTTTGTTTTCGTCAATGTCCCTTGTAGGCCGCATGACATGCTGTGAAAAACCAAACGCATCGTATCCAACGAATACATACGGCATGTTTGGCCCTGTAGTGTTTGGAAGTGTTTCGTTCCTTGGTAGGTGTAATCGGCTCTCAAGACCTCGCTGTTAAGAGCCGCCCAAATATGGTACTGTCCCCTTCTCTTCCCAAAGAACCCACGTCGATTACAGAAAGTTGTAATTTGCGTCGTCCACTGCAACAAAACCAATAAAAAATATATTTTATAATTAAAATCTATTAATCCGCTCATACAAGGTTTCGTTATTCTGATATGCTTGCCATCCACGGCATCGATACAATGAGGGAAATTAGCCGATTTGTCAAAGACAGGAGTTAATTTGAAGCGACTTTTCTACTGTAAATATCGGAAAACATTCTGCTTTCAAAGACATCANTGTCAAAGACAGGAGTTAATTTGAAGCGACTTTTCTACTGTAAATATCGGAAAACATTCTGCTTTCAAAGACATCCAAATCGTTGCGCAAACATTTCGAAGCATTTTGCATAATGATGAATGGCGTAGCCTATACGTATAGTGAAGATCTATAAGGCTGCAACCACTTCCCAGACACCTGTAACAAAGTTATCAGCGTTAGAATGTATTTTTTTAATTTGGTAGCTTTTTATATGTAAAGATTCTTGCACCATATTATTATTGCAGTTTATTTGTGTAATTTGCTGTTATTATTAACATTATTATTTATAATTAAACGCAGTGGCACAGTATTCTAGTTGTTTTTTTTTTTAAAGTGAAGAAGCTGAAAACCAATTGGAGAAATAAACGCGTTACGTATTCAGAGATTGAACAAAAGAGGACCCGTTCAGGCCAACCGGCTGCAAAGGGACGTACGTATGTTTATGCCAGGCAGCGTTCGTTTTTACAGCTATCCACTGGTTTGGCAGCCTCCCAATCTGCTATTGGGGATGAAGCTGACGAATTTCGAACAGTAAACACTGTGGAAGGTAGGAGATCTGAGGAAACCAATGACCAACCAATCCATACTTCTACCTCAAATATATAACATCTACGAATACTACAACGAGCATCAACCCAGGACAGCGCAGAAGGGATATAAAGAATACCCTTCTGAAATAAATGAACCAGCCCACCATAAGTAAACCTCCAGATGAGGATAAAGCTTTTTTTGACTCATTACTTCTTTTCGTCAGGAAGTTGAATGATTACCAAAGTTTAGAATTCCGTGCTGAAGTACTTAATGTACTAAAAAGGATCAAACAAGGATCTGCGTGCATGCATTTTATGCACACTCCATCTCAGCTGGACCATATATATCCGCATTAGAACATTTTTCCCCCTCCACAGCGTTTTCCATCATTCTCGCAACCTTCTTGCTATCCCTCACTTCATTCGTTCAGCCAGCTCACCAATATCGGTATGCATATTACGCCTCAATACTCTACGTCTATGAGATCTTCTGCTTCTACCTCAACGACATCACTCCCTCCTTCAAACGACTTCCCCTTCCCAAGAGGAAAACTAATCGTCTTATATACTTCAATATTGTATATACTGATATGTATATACATATGTGACAATGTAATAATAATAATAATAATATGTTTTTAAAATGTGAGATAATTAATAATAAAATGTCAATTGTCAGTACTTATGTTATTTCCAGTGCATAATGTATATAATCCGAAGTGAGAGCCCAACTCGGGTAAACATATACAGTATTATACTATCCTAGATACCTACCTTAAAGTAACAGCCATCATTCCCAGTGGTGGCACTGGCAGTCCTATGTTTGTTTCTTCACCCTGGAGCTCGTAACATGTTCATGCAGAAAGTTCATCAAATTATTTAGTAGACATGCGGAAGTAATTAAAGAATTTAGTGTCGTTTTAAAGTAGATCTATCATCATAGTCGTGAAGCCCCCTTCAAAATTATTTCGCTGTTAAATGGATGCACCAGCATTCTTCTTTGTTGTCCTTCGGTATTTGTAACTGAAATAACAAAATAGTAGTTTCTGTTTCAACATTTCAGCATGACTGCCACGGCGAACGCGGANCGGTATTTGTAACTGAAATAACAAAATAGTAGTTTCTGTTTCAACATTTCAGCATGACTGCCACGGCGAACGCGGGGAGGCGCAAATCTTTCCACAGTCACGATCCTTATAGAACTGACTGGTCACGCGGGCGAAGGTACAATGCTGTTTCGCGTAAGAGCAAGTGGTAATGTGCGCAACGTCCAACTATAGTTGCGACGAACGAGATTTGACGCTGGCGTGTTACGGGACTTATTCGGTGTTGACACCGTCACGTACTCTAAAATTCCATAATGATTAAAATATAAAATATTATTATTTAAAGATGCATCTAAATTGGTTACCCCTTGGAGTTCATAAAATCGTTTCAGTTTTCACGAATAAAGGGAATTTTAAAAATTCANTGTTGACCGTGACACACGTGCGGTCAAATCTCGCTCAATTTCGTTGCCATGATGACGTCTGTAGAGGAATTAGATTCGGAAATGTTTATTGAACTAGTGAGAGCCTTTCCTGAAATATGGAATATATGCTCCGATGAGTGTATGGACAAAAGGAAGAGTGCTGCAGCATGGGAGGAGATTGCAAATGACGGAGTGGAAGGCTTCGAGGAGAAATAAGATGAGGAAATAGAAATTGGCAAGAAAATAGCATTTACCCTATTCTAGGTATAGATGTATTTTTAATGGTTATGTTCATTGATGTGTTCTTGAAAAGCACTAAGAACCACCAAAAACCTTTGAACCCAAACATATTACGTAACTATGCTATTTTCCTGCCATGGCCCTTTACCAGCATCACTTTCACAATACTTCGCAAAATCATTTCTGATATAATTTACCTGTGGGCCACTCTTGCATGTGAAGAGGTGGTGCCGCACCATTGTTTTCGCCCAGTCCACCAATAATCAGCGTGTCCACAAAAGTATAGCCGTCCCTACATCTAACGAAGTTGTGAAGAAGGCAGCACGTTTTAGTGATAGAAACCGTGAAATTCAATTCAACATCCATTGGTCGGTGAAAAATCCTCCATTTATTAGATAGTATCCCAAAAGTGCACTCCACGTGCTGGCGAACGCGACTGAGTTGATCATTAAAATCTTCTTTGTTTTCGTCAATGTCCCTTGTAGGCCGCATGACATGCTGTGAAAAACCAAACGCATCGTATCCAACGAATACATACGGCATGTTTGGCCCTGTAGTGTTTGGAAGTGTTTCGTTCCTTGGTAGGTGTAATCGGCTCTCAAGACCTCGCTGTTAAGAGCCGCCCAAATATGGTACTGTCCCCTTCTCTTCCCAAAGAACCCACGTCGATTACAGAAAGTTGTAATTTGCGTCGTCCACTGCAACAAAACCAATAAAAAATATATTTTATAATTAAAATCTATTAATCCGCTCATACAAGGTTTCGTTATTCTGATATGCTTGCCATCCACGGCATCGATACAATGAGGGAAATTAGCCGATTTGTCAAAGACAGGAGTTAATTTGAAGCGACTTTTCTACTGTAAATATCGGAAAACATTCTGCTTTCAAAGACATCAAAATCGTTGCGCAAACATTTCGAAGCATTTTGCATAATGATGAATGGCGTAGCCTATACGTATAGTGAAGATCGGTAAGGCTGCAACCACTTCCCAGACACCTGTAACAAAGTTATCAGCGTTAGAATGTATTTTTTTTAATTTGGTAGCTTTTTATATGTAATGATTCTTGCACCATATTATTATTGCAGTTTATTTGTGTAATTTACTGTTATTATTAACATTATTATTTATAATTAAACGCAGTGGCACAGTATTCTAGTTGTTTTTTTTTTTTAAGTGAANCTGTTATTATTAACATTATTATTTATAATTAAACGCAGTGGCACAGTATTCTAGTTGTTTTTTTTTTTTAAGTGAAGAAGCTGAAAACCAATTGGAGAAATAAACGCGTTACGTATTCAGAGATTGAACAAAAGAGGACCCGTTCAGGCCAACCGGCTGCAAAGGGACGTACGTATGTTTATGCCAGGCAGCGTTCGTTTTTACAGCTATCCACTGGTTTGGCAGCCTCCCAATCTGCTATTGGGGATGAAGCTGACGAATTTCGAACAGTAAACACTGTGGAAGGTAGGAGATCTGAGGAAACCAATGACCAACCAATCCATACTTCTACCTCAAATAAATAACATCTACGAATACTACAACGAGCATCAACCCAGGACAGCGCAGAAGGGATATAAAGAATACCCTTCTGAAATAAATGAACCAGCCCACCATAAGTAAACCTCCAGATGAGGATAAAGCTTTTTTTGACTCATTACTTCTTTTCGTCAGGAAGTTGAATGATTACCAAAGTTTAGAATTCCGTGCTGAAGTACTTAATGTACTAAAAAGGATCAAACAAGGATCTGCGTGCATGCATTTTATGCACACTCCATCTCAGCTGGACCATATATATCCGCATTAGAACATTTTTCCCCCTCCACAGCGTTTTCCATCATTCTCGCAACCTTCTTGCTATCCCNCCATATATATCCACATTAGAACATTTTTCCCCCTCCACAGCGTTTTCCATCATTCTCGCAACCTTCTTGCTATCCTTCAACTTCATTCGTTCAGCCAGCTCACCAATATCGGTATGCATATTACGCCTCAGTACTCTACGTCTATGAGATCTTCTGCTTCTACCTCAACGACATCACTCCCTCCTTCAAACGACTTCCCCTTCCCAAGAGGAAAACTAATCGTCTTATATACTTCAATATTGTATATACTGATATGTATATACATATGTGACAATGTAATAATAATAATAATATGTTTTTAAAATGTGAGATAATTAATAATAAAATGTCAATTGTCAGTACTTATGTTATTTCCAGTGCATAATGTATATAATCCGAAGTGAGAGCCCAACTCGGGTAAACATATACAGTATTATACTATCCTAGATACCTACCTAAAAGTGACAGCCATCATTCCCAGTGGTGGCACTGGCAGTCCTATGTTTGTTTCTTCACCCTGGAGCTCGTAACATGTTCATGCAGAAAGTTCATCAAATTATTAAGTAGACATGCGGAAGTAATTAAAGAATTTAGTGTCGTTTTAAAGTAGATCTATCATCATAGTCGTGAAGCCCCCTTNAACATGTTCATGCAGAAAGTTCATCAAATTATTTAGTAGACATGCGGAAGTAATTAAAGAATTTAGTGTCGTTTTAAAGTAGATCTATCATCATAGTCGTGAAGCCCCCTTCAAAATTATTTCGCTGTTAAATGGATGCACCAGCATTCTTCTTTGTTGTCCTTCGGTATTTGTAACTGAAATAACAAAATAGTAGTTTCTGTTTCAACATTTCAGCATGACTGCCACGGCGAACGCGGAGAGGCGCAAATCTTTCCACAGTCACGATCCTTATAGAACTGGCTGGTCACACGGGCGAAGGTACAATGCTGTTTCGCGCAAGAGCAAGTGGTAATGTGCGCAACGTCCAACTATAGTTGCGACGAACGAGATTTGGCGCTGGCGTGTTACGGGACTTATTCGGTGTTGACACCGTCACGTACTCTAAAATTCCATAATGATTAAAATATAAAATATAATTATTTAAAGAGGCATCTAAATTGGTTACCCCTTGGAGTTCATAAAATCGTTTCAGTTTTCACGAATAAAGGGAATTTTAAAAATTCAGCCATGCGTTCTAAACAATGAANAGCCATGCGTTCTATACAATGAAATTCTTATCGCTTTGATATTAATCTTTTCTGGGATACTTATAGTAAAATTTTTCTGTTAAAAGATAAATAAAATTTCATTAACCTATAAAATCTCCAAAACATTTATATTTTCCTTAAGCTCTTTGTAGATGGCCCCTCGAATTTCATTAAGTCAGACCCATTTGGGAGAAGTATCCTACTAAAAAAATTATTAATGTGAAAGTCAGTATGGGTGTATGTTTTTTGCCACTCAGCTCCATAACAGCTGAACGGATTTTGATGAAATTTTCTGTGTAGGTACTTTAGGTCCTGGAATAGGACATAGGATACTTTTTATCCCAGAAAATTGTACGGTTACTGTGGAATAACAACAGAACATAATTCTGCAATGGCTGGGAACGTGACCGAAATATGTTTTTCCTCTGGTGACAGAGTTTATCAGACCGCCCAAAACCCTCTGAAATGGCTTAATGACTGCTATTAATCGATAACCACTAGGACCGAATATTTAACGTGCCCTCCGAAGTCCGGATGCACTCAGATGTTATGCCACTAAACGTCACCCATCCAAATGTGTGCCGCTGGGAACGTTGCTTAACTTTGGTTATCGATAAAGATCCCTCAGCCAAGTGCAAAAATTTGTAAAGCTATAACATCATAAAACTCACGCTTTGATTTTCATACATCGACGCTGGAGAGCGGAAATCTGGTAACTACGTGATAGTTACACATATACACTCCAAAACAATACCCTACTTCTTGGCTATCGGGTAAAAAATGTTTCCTTTTTTTTGGGTTGCCGTATTCAGTTAAAAACCTAGGCTATCATAGTATAATAATTTTGTAATTCTGTTTTCACATAAATTAATTGTCTTTTCCCAATTCATTTATTTGTATATAACTGTAAAACGCAATTGTACCCGGGCGATGCCGGGAAGGTTCGCTAGTAATATATATTTTTAAATTTAAAACTTTAAAATGTATTTTTAAATGCAGTGCATTAATTCTATTTAATAATTCATTTTCTGTATTTTATTATCGAATCTAAAATAATTTACATCAGATTTTATACTTATTGTCTCTTTTACTCTTTGATGTAAATTAATAGAAATTGGATCATATTCAAAATGCATTATTTTTACTATTTGGATGCCTATCTTGAATTGTACATAATTATATAATAGTTTTTTGCTTTATGAGAATGTAATAATCATACCCATTATTATCATAAAAATATCTTGGAAGTTTAAAATTTGGTCTTAGTATAGGATACCGACTTTAAGGTGGCCTCCTCGGTAGGCCGCCGAATGGTGTGCAGAGCTCCAGCAAAAAACGTTTTATAAACAAGAAGTTACTTATATCTAATTAGCCTACTTTACTCTACATGGGTGCAAATAAATTTTTGTGAAATTCTTAAAAGCTTAGATGGCAGGCAGGCGTTGACATCTCATTAAAAGCAATATCATTAGAGATGAAACCAGAAACATGTGAAACAGTACCAAAACAATTAAAATACACGAGTGACTTACCCGGGATTCGAATTCAGAAAAACTCGTAAAATTAAGCTATCATACAATCGACTGCATCACGGAGTAGGTGTCAGAGCATCAACTTCGTATGTAATCTGTCTAATGTTTTGATTGATAGAATTCACTAACCTGAAAAAAAAACTGGACATCATTTTGAAAATAAGTGTCTGGGGCTTCTAAAACAAACAAGTTTACATGGCCTACCATAACTCCACTTGTGCAAAACATTTGTTGAAAATCGGTTGATTGGTCTCCAATATATNATCATTTTGAAAATAAGTGTCTGGGGCTTCTAAAACACACAAGTTTACATGGCCTACCATAACTCCACTTGTGCAAAACATTTGTTGAAAATCGGTTGATTGGTCTCCAATATATGGCATATAAACTTTGTTTTTTTTAACTTAATTATTTTATAAAACTGCCTGAAATATTTTCTGTATAGGATGTTTCTAATAAATACTATCGGCATAAAAATGTTAAACGAATTTGGTTAAATTTTTAAATATAAATGCCGTCCATATCTAAATATTTATATGGCCGCAATTTCGAATATCAATGTCTGATGCTATTTAAATCATGTAACTTTACATCGCCTACTGTAGTTGTGCAAAATTTGGTGTAAATGACTTTAAGTGTCCCAAAAATATAGTAAAATGTTCCATTTACTCACCTGGCGCAATTTTGCAAACCAATTTGGCAAAAAAATTATTTCTGTATGCATTAATAATGATTCTAATTAATACTGTTAGCGTTCAAAGTTTAATTGATTTTCGTTAAAACATTTCATATATATAGCACATTAACATATATTTATTTATATAAACCACATTAAAACATGCCTCCCACACATAATGCATGTTAATTTACATACACTACTGTGGTAATATTTCGTAAAATTTTTGTATGGATCGGTTGTTTCATTCTCGAGATATGCCATAAAACCTCCGTTATTCATGTGTTAATCACCATAAATGGAGCACAAATATTTATGAAATATCATATTCTATGATTGTCATTGATACACTATACAAAGTTAAATTTAAATATGTTGTATAGTTTCATAGATATAGCACATTAAACAATAATGTTTGCATAGGCGCCATTCGGAAAATAAGAGACTTGCACACTTAAAACACATAAATTAATTTAGCCTACCACAGTACAACTTCTCCGCCAAATTTGAAAGAAATCGGTTGATTGTTTCCCGACGTACTAAATAAAAATGGTATTATTTAATGTGGGGCTTTGTTATAAAATGACGGAGAAATGAGGCTTTGCATAGACAATTTTGATGGATATAATTGATAATCTCAGCATACAAACTTATGTTGAAATTAGTTATGTATCTTCGTAAATAAAAATACTGAGCTAAAATTTTTATAGTCGCCATTTTGAAAATATATGTGTCTGGCACTCTGAAAGTTTATAAGTTTTCTTGGCCTTCCATAGTACTACTTATTTGCAAAATTTGGTAGAAATCGGTTGTTTTTCGGGGATATCGCGTAATTTTAATTTTTCATGCGATACTGTTTTACAATATGGCAGAAAAAAAATTTTTTTTGTATAGACATATTTGATGGTTGTAATATGTACAGTCAGCATACAAAGTTTCATTCGAATTAATGACATGATTTCGACGATACAACATATAAAACTAAAATAGCTATATGGCCGCCTTTTTGAAAAGAAGTGTCTGACATACCTTAAACATATCAGGTAACATCACTTAACGTACTTCTTGTTTGCTATATTTCGTAGGAATTGGTCAATTATTTCCCGAGATATGACATACATTTTTATTTATTATATATATTTTTTTTTTTTTATTATATTTAATCATACATGACGGAGGCCAAGTGAGGCTCTGTGTAGACACATTTGATGTTTATATATGTACTCCCAGCAAACAAACTTAAGTTGGAAATGATTACATGGTTTCGAAATTATAGCATACTAGACGGAAATTGCTAGAAGGCAGCAATTTTGAAAATATATATCTGGCATACTTGAAACATATTTGTACATATCAACTGCCGCAGTACTACTTGTTTACCAAATTTTGTAGCAATCTGATAATTGTTTCCCCGATATATGACACAAAAACGGTATTAATTCATTTGGTGCCATCTTACAAAATGGCCTTCAAAAATGGTTGTTTTAAGCTTACATAATGCTTGTAATAATTACTGTCAGGGAACAAATTTTTTTTTTAAATTGGTCAATGGGATGGTACTTATATCTACCAAATAAACTTATAATATCTGTATGGCCATCATTTTGAAAATAAATGGCTAATTAATTTCAACTACTTACATTTACCTGGCATATCACAGTTATACAGACGTGCCAAATTTGGCAAAAATGGTTTGAGTCATTTTTCAGATATAATGTAAAAGTTTTATTTTTCATGTGGCACTATATTCCAAAATGGCCTACCAACAACAACATTCCACCCCCTCCCCCTGAATTCAGTGCTCACAACTTGCGCTGTCAGAACACAAAATTTGGTTTAAATTGGTTGAATGGTTTCCAAGATATGACATATCACACAAAATTTTTAAATGATCTCCATTTTAAAAGTTAGAGCTTGGCGTGTTCGAAAAATGTAAACGTCGGGGTCCTTACTTAGTACTGCATGTGTACCAAGTTTAATCAAATTCTGTTGATGGGTACAAAAATTGAAAGGGGGGAACACACACACGCCCAGTCACACACACAGTCACCTACACACACAGGCACATACACACACAGACACACACATACACACAGAGACACATACACACACAGACATATACACACACAGACACATACACACACAGACATATACACACACAGAGACACAGACAGGAAAGTGATCTCATAAGGCTTTCTTTCCTTCAAAAAGTAGGCTAAAAAAACCCTACAACATGTCTGAGTGAGGTCTGCTTACGAATACCATTTAAGAAACGTTACGCGTCTGTATTCGTTTATGAGTTCCTTGATTTCTTTCCAAAGAATAATTTTGTGATAGTGAAAATGGCTCAAACGACTGTTTTCGTATTCATTTTTAGGTATAAACATTCCGGTGCAAAACATAAAAAAATGAATAGGGATGTGCACCAACCTTTATTTTTATTATTACGTCATAAAATTGTAGGGTCTCTGCTGAAATTCTCATAGAGGCGCGTTATCGACGGCAAGACTGCATGCCAGTTAAATGCTTTGCGCGAGGAGACGATGAGAGAGTTCATGCACAATTCTCGGTCGCCCCTAGCGCTCCCACGCTTTTAGTCCTCAGATGTGCAAAATTCCTTCAACCAGGCGGCCACCTTAAGGAACAATATTTGGTCTCATGTTGTTAATTCTATCATCTTGTTCATTAATAATAATTACTATTGCAACATTGAACATTATTCTATTGCTTTTTTCAATACTATCAAATTTAATTTCCAAATCATTAATTTTTTTTATTACTTTTGATAACTGAAATAACACGAAAATCTTTCCCTAGAAACCAAGGAATGTTTATTTCATCTAAAACGTATAAATTTTTTTGGTTATTGAATACAAGAGTTTGTAATCGTCTCACTCCTGTTGTATATGTTTCTGGTTGCATCTCTATTGGTATTGTTGTCAACGATACCTCAGGGTCAACCTACTTCTACTCAAGTAGAAGAAACTAAGCTCATTAGGTATATAGTAAGTTGTCGTTTCTGGCTCTATTTTTAGTAATCTTTGCCTTGGTATATTTTATTTCATAAATGATCTTTATTTGAACCATGATAGTGTCTTATTTGAAAGGTTGTGTATTTCAGGGTATACGTTATCTATCAGTTGTTGGTGGTCGGCGACTAAAACACATATATCACTATCGAGAGAAATTTATCCACAATCCATTGGAAGCTCTCCATTTCCAACTTTCAGTAGCATGTCAGCAAACATGCTGTTATCTTCAGAAGACAAAAGTACTCTAATGTTTGTTTTGAGTACTAGTTTTGTTACGTTGTTACGATCTTTTTAATGTTGCATTGATTTCATCAGCCATACCCCGCGCCGCCCGCGTATAGGTCCGTGCGCGCGTGTTTCTCTTTTAGACATTACTTTTTCACAAATTTTTTCATAACTTTCAAAGTATTGGCGATAATTGTATACTGTAAAGGACATTTCTTATCTACATTAAATCCTTAATTTTGAATTATTTTTTTTTATAAAGATTAAGTTTTTTATGATTAGAAAAGACAATGAATTTTATGTTTGTTTTTAGTGCGTAATTTAATTTATAAATACGTATATTACAACTTATCTATTAAATGTTATTGGTAACTTTTTTGTAGATAATTTAATTTTACACAATTCTTTTGTACATGATTTTGTTATATCTCTAAAGGATTAGGCAGCGTATTCTATGAGAGCGCGCTGGAGGCAAACTTTTTTCCCCAGCTTGATTTACTTATACCGTTAATTCTCAGCTACTATAAGTGTTGGGCAATATTTAACAAACACAAAGATTCCTCTATNCGTATTCTATGAGAGCGCGCTGGAGGCAAACTTTTTTCCCAACTTGATTTACTTATACCGTTAATTCTCAGCTACTATAAGTGTTGGGCAATATTTAACAAACACAAAGATTCCTCGATAAATGCAGATCATCACAGTAAAAACTGTATCCAAATCAGTTCAGTGGTTATTGAGATTAGAGCAGGCATACATGGAGACAGACGCGCGCCAGGGACTTCCTTTTATACTACGTAGTGATGTTTCGTAAGTACACGGACAAACCCCGCCTGATTATTCGTCGCGAAAAAAAAGGCGAAAGCATAACACACACAACTCATTGTCTAAAATGGCGGTGGAGCAGAAAAGCGTATTTTTGAACATTTTACAAAAAATAAGGGGATTAATGAAGAAACAATCAATTATTGGATAATGTGTAAATGGCAAAAGATCCGCGAGCAGTGTAACTCTTACATATATCAACAGGGAAAAATAGTGACTGCAACAATAATTTTGCGTAAAATTCATGATTCAGAAAATTTATTGAGTTTCCAATTACGGATTACGAATTAATATGTTCAAATAAAAAAAATAGATGTCTTACGTGATTTTTCTTAACCCAACCGTTTCCGAGGAATACATGCAAAAGCAACAAATTTCTTGAAGGGTTTTTTCAAATTTATGCAACTGGGTTTAGGTTATTCACAAACGCCAAGATTTTGTTGATGTTAACTGGTTTATTTATCATCCGTAATCGAAAATCGATAAACATTCGGCATCTCAAAATTTTATGTAAAATCAGAGTCGCAAACCCTATTTTTATTTCATGAAATAATTCGATGACAGAGATACNTAGATGTCTTACGTGATTTTTCTTAACCCAACCGTTTCCGAGGAATACATGCCAAAGCAACAAATTTCTTGAAGGGTTTTTTCAAATGTATGCAACTGGGTTTAGGTTATTCACAAACGCCAAGATTTTGTTGATGTTAACTGGTCTATTTATCATCTGTAATCGAAAATCGATAAACATTCAGCATCTCAAAATTTTATGTAAAATCAGAGTCGCAAACCCTATTTTTATTTCATGAAATAATTCGATGACAGAGATACATATATTTTTGGATTTACACATTATCCAGAAATGAATTGTACGATCGTAAATACTTGTAAAGTGATCAGTAATCTTGCATGTATGCTCCATATTTAAGGGGGATGAACCACTCTAAGGAGACGCTTTAGATCACGGGTCGCGTGTGTGTATAAATGATTTAGCCTTATTGTTTCGTGGCGAATACGCAGGCGGTGTTTGTTCATACGATTATTAAATATTCTCTATATTTGACCAGCCATCTGCTGAAACTCCGAGAAATTCCGATTACTCCCAAGCCAACCCGGAGCAAGCCAACTAGTAACTTCGTTCTTCTAGCTAGAAAAAATAATTTTTACAAGTCACGTGACTGAATAAGATGTGAGATTATATAATTTTTTTGCGTCAAAAACTTTGAATGTGAAATTATTGAAATAAATCAAGAATACAAATTCCGTACATGCTAGTTATAAAAAACTTTAATTCGATTAAGTAAAGTGCTAAAGTAAACTTTAGGCATGTTTCCGATAATAATTTCAGCCCCCCTCCCCCCGCTTTATNTCCGATAATAATTTCAGCCCCCCTCCCCCCGCTTTATGTCAGAATGCTAGTCAACACGCAACGTACAAACTAAACCTGTTCTCTAGCCTGAAATAATTACGTACACATTGTTTGGTTGCACGAAATCTAACCTGAAACATTCGCGTCGCAATCCGTCGTTCCAGGTGACCACGACACTGTGTTCGGCTCATTCAGAGTAAAAATTATTTCAGGAATAAAAATATAGCAGTGGTAGAATTAACGCCACACTGTGTATAGCGTAGTTGATTGAATAAAACATTGCTTGGAATATTATTTTTNTAGCAGTGGTAGAATTAACGCCACACTGTGTATAGCGTAGTTGATTGAATAAAACATTGCTTGGAATATTATTTTCGGAATATAAATAGAGATAAGTTGTTTGTGTACTTTGANGAATATAAATAGAGATAAGTTGTTTGTGTACTTTGAAAACACACAGAAAAGAATACATATTATCGGGAAACTTTTTTCTCGAGCAGTCACAATCAACCATCTTTACATTTATTGAGTGTATGAGTAGTGATAAACAAAATACCAATGCTGCCCAATTAAAATTAATTGTCATATTCAAAATGTTTAGTTATTTGTAATTTAAAACTTCTGAAAAAGTGATTTGGTTATTGTACTAATAAAGCATATTTTTGTTTACAGAGCATTGCAAATGTGGTGAAAGATTCATCATACTTCACCATTTTGGGCTTGAATATACTGATCAAGCAAACAGACTCAACTCCATTAGTCGCCATGACAGCCAAGGAGTTCATGTTTGGATACCGGAGTTCATTAGTGACATTGGGAAACAGCCTAATGCCGTCCTGGATATATTTCGAGAAACTGGGTCTTATTGACAGAGTAAATATTTCGTTTTTTATATGTTTAAGATTTTTTACAATTTATCTGTTGATGAATATATGTAATATGTGTAATAATTATTTATATAGCGTACCAAATAGATTTATATAAAATAAAATATATTTTATTTATTAAATTATTTCTACAAAATTACAAACGCAATACTAGATAAGTTACAAATTTTTAAACTAGCCAACTTAATACCTGCCATGTGTTTTGCAACAAATACTTCTTACGTATCCTGGAATACTTATCATTATTTAAATTGCATCGTAGTAATTATCTATACCTTAATTTTTTGGCACGTTATTTTTATTGTACGCCGTATTTCATCAAACTATATTAATTACATGCAAATAATTTGACACGCCTTACATTAAAAAATATTAGAAACATACGCACTCAGCACACACTCGTAATCAAAGACATCTTGCAGTAAATTAAGGCTAATTAAATTTTTCAACGACCTCCTTAAATGCATTATTTTTTAATGACGACGGCCACATGAAACATCTCAACTAATACGTAAATCAGTTGTGCCCCAACATAGCGAGGCCTTTGGCATTGTAATTAGAGGGTGAATACAGTAACTACGGTCCTAACAGAGTATTTTTGCATTAAAAACAGGTAGTAGTCTTGGTGACGTTGGCAATTATGTTAATATTATTACTACAATTATATTCCCCGCCAATTTGTATGTCAAATAATTTAAGAAACTCATATATATAGACCATGTCGTTTAACCAATACCGACCAATCTTGGTATGCTGAAAGTATCAACTACATGCATTATGTATGATAATACATAGCGTCTTTGTCCACAATTTTGTAATATAGCACCACATGAAGAAATTAAGCTTTCGTATTGTATATTGGGAAACAACAAGCATATACCTACCTAATTTGGCAAACAAGAAATTCTATGGTTCATAATATAAACTGAAACGTTTAAAGACGGCCAGGCACTTATTTTCAAAATTATGGCCACATAAATAGCGATGCTTTGCGATGCTATATCGAAACGATGTAATCAAGTTCAATCAAACTCTGTATGAGGCCAACAAACTTATACTCTGGTAGGCGATGCTTATATTTGGGCATTTAATGAACAAGAAACTTATTTTAACATAGCGTTCATATAAATATTTTATGTCAATATGGTATACATATATACATCACATGCTTTTGACCAATTTCGACCAACTTGATATGCTGAAGGCATTAACTACAAAATCAAATGTGCTAATGCACTGCCCATTATGATCATCTTTTAATAAAATGGAATTGGCACTATAAGAAAATAATACAATTTTTGTGTCTTATTATGGGAAACAATCAACCAAATCTCACCAGAATTGGCAAACAAGAAATATTACGGTGCTCTCTGCAATCTGAGAGTTTTTAAAGGGGTCAGACACTGCTTTTTGGAATGGCAGCCATACGAATATTTGTGATTAATATATGCTACTATATCTACTTAACCATGTAACCGAGATAAATAAAAACTTTTTTTGTTGGCAGTAGTCTATATTACAACCACCAAATGTGTCTGCAAAGAGAGACTTTTTTCCACAATTTTGTAAGAAAGCTCTATTTTTATCCTATACGTCGGGAAACAAACTATTCCCGCCTAAATTTGCCAAACAAGTATTACTACGTTAGGCCATGCAAACTAATGTGTTTAAAGGCGCTCAGACAATTTCTAAATGACGGCAATAGAAATATTCTATTTTAACACACGTGTTTCTTTATATCAGTCTTAAGAGTAGGAGGGCATACTTCATCAAATTTATTCTAACAGATATGTATAGAGGAAAGTAGTGTTTTGCTTTTTTGGTAACTTCTTGTTATGAATGATTATGTAATTTAATGTATTACTGCAGTGACATCTAAAGGAAATTTGAACGCATTAACAATAGTGGCGACTTTGTATAATAATTACACTGTTGTTAACACTACCAGTCAAGCTATCTGTGGAACCATGACTCACTCATAGTTTTAAATATATAACGAATGTGCATGATGTACCAAGTGTAAATATATAAGAAACTAAATGGGACCAAATTTTAATTATTCAGGACAAAGCGAAACAGAAGTTAAAAAAGAAAATTCTATTTTTTTGCGAATGTTTATTTTCCTGCATTCTATCTGTTTCTGACGGGATTGAAAACTAAAATATTATTATAAATATGCATAGGAGATATTCAGAGTGGTTTTACAGAAACAAAAACTTTTTATAAAACAATCAATAAGTATTTTTTTTTTCAGGAATTTGTACATTTATTATTATGATATAATTCATAGAATACTTACATTTCACAGAAAAATCATATTTTAATTTAATATGAACGGTACTTATCATTGCATTGAACAGTTTTAAGAATATTTACAAGATACCTAGTATAAACATTATAAGCAAGTAATTTCTTCCATTCCTTTCGGACATTTTCTTAAAGTTGAGAAAATATTGTGGCATTGTTAGTTTTTTTATGGTCCATCGCGCCCACCATACGAAGGCTCTAACACGCAAGGAACCACCCCAGCCCTCTCTTCCTGCAAGCACGTTGGTAAATCCCCACCTCCCCTTTTCTTCTAGGAGGTCCGCCCAAAACTAAACACAAAAGGAACTAACGACAAAATTTTAATAATATAAAAATGGAATCAAAAAGCTGAAGGCATTCGTTGAATGAAAAAAGTAAGAATAAAAGTTATAATAATCAAATAAAACAACTATAAAATTACTTGTTTGATCAAAATACGAATAATATGCGGTAGTTACTTAGAACATAAGTACTGATAGCTAGCTTGTCTCCCGCACTGTATCTGGTAAGCACTTACTTAAGTCTACTACACATTTAAGATCCGAAACTCATATTGCAACAATGAATGTTTCTTGGACTTTTCAGTGAACATAAAATACGTTTTTTGTTTAAGAAACTATTAAATAGGTATGCAGAAAACTAGGGGTTAAGGGTAGTAAGAAGTATGGCTGACCGAAGAAAAAATTACACACCTACCAAAAAAGTATACGTCGACGAGAAATGAGTACAAACCTTTAGAAAACAACCATTGAATACAAGAGGTTTTTTATTTCAAACATATAGTTGAGTAGTTGATAAGAAGGATTTTTACCTTTTTTATTCAATACTAGCAAACCGGCCCGGCTTCGCCCGGGTACAATTGAGTTTTACAGTGATACACTAATAAATAAATTAGAAAAAAAAACAACTCTTTTATGTGAAAACAGAATTGTAAAATTTCTGTACTATGTTGGCCTAGGTTTTTCACTGATTACGGCAACCCAAAAGGAAGGAAATATATTTTACCCGATAGCCAAGAAGTAGGGTATTGTTTTTGGACTGTATCTGCACAACTATCGCGTAGTTACCACATTTTCAGATTTCCAGCGTCGATGTATGAAAATAAAAACGTTGTGAGTTTCATCAAGTTGTAGCTTTAGAAATAAGTGTACCAATGTACTACTTTTGTACTTGGCTGAGAGATATTTATCGATAACCAAAGTTAAGCAACGTTCCCAGCGGCACACATTTGATTGGGTGACCGTTTAGTGGCATAACATCTGAGCGCTTCCGGCCTTTCGAGGGCACGTTAAATATTCGGTCCCGGTTCTTCTCGATTGATAGCAGTCGTTAAGCCATTTCAGAGGTCCTTGGGCGGCCTGATAAACTCTGACACCAGAGGATAAAAAAATTTCGGTCACGTTCCCAGCCGTTGCAGAATTACGTTTTGTTGTTATTCCAGAGGAACCGTACAATTTTCCGGGATAAAAGTACCGCATGTCCTATTCCAGTACCTAAAGTGCCTACATAACAAGTTTCATCAAAATATTTTCAGCCGTTATGGATCTGAGTGGTAACAAACATTCACACACCCACACACACACACACGCAGGCTTTCACATTTGTAAAATTAGTAGGATTTGCTTTTAGCTTTTCGTTTCCAATTTTCCATTATTAAAATGTTGTCGTCGGTTCTTGGTGTGTTTAATTTTGGGCGGACCACCTTGAAGAAGAGGGGAGGTGGCGAGTTACCAACGTGCTTCCATGGAAGAGAGAGGTGGTGGTGTAGTTCCTTGCGTGGTAGTGTCTGGCAAAGAAGCGGAGACTTAGGAAGTAATAATGTTAAGATCAATGACAAATGGCCAAGAGAAATGTAAAAATATGTGTATATGAAACTTAAGTTTAATGTACAAGTCTTAAGTCTCATAATGAAAAAAATAATACATCAGACGGAAAATCGTTTGAAGTACACTCAGGAGCCAAAAAAACTGGTACACCTGCCTAATATCGTGTAAGGACCCCACGAGCACGCAGAAGTGCCGCAAGACGACGTGACATGGACTCGACTAATGTCTGAGGTATGCAGGAGGCAATTCACAACATGAATCCTGCATGGCAGTCCACAAATCCATAGGAGTGCGAGGCGGTGGAGATCTCTTCTGAACAGCACGTTGCAAGGCATCCCAGATATGCTCACTAATGTTCATGTCTGGTGATTTAGGTGGCTAATGGAAGTGTCTAAAGTCAGAAGAGAGTTCCTGGAGCCACTCGGTAGCAACTCTCGACCTGTGGGGTCTCGCATTGTCCTGCTGGAACTGTCCACGTCCTTCGGAGTGCACAATGGACATGAATGGGTGCAGGTCATCGGACAGGATGCTTACGTATCTGTCACCTGTCAGAGTCCTATCTAGACGTATCAGGGGTCCCATTTCACGCCAACTGCACATGCCCTATACCATGACAGAGCCTCTACCAGCTTGAACAATCTCCTGTTGAAATGAAGGGTCCATGTATTCCGGAGGATGTCTCCATACCCGTACACGTCCATCCACTCGATACAATTGGAAACGAGACTCGTCAGACCAGTCATCGTGTTTCCAGTCATCAACAGTCCAAGGCCCAGGCAAGGCGTAAAGTTTTGTGTCGTGCAGTCAACAACGGTACACGAGTGGGCCTTCGGCTCCGAAAGCCCATATCAATGATGGTCCGTTGAATAGTTCGCACGCTGGCACTTGCTGATGCCCCAGCATTGAAATCTGCGCCAATTTGAGAAAGGGTTGCATGTCTGTCACGTTTAATGATTCTCGTCAGTCGTCGTTTGTCCCATTAGTTCTCGATCTTTTTCCGGTCGCAGAGATGTCGAAGATTTGATGTTTTACCGGATTCCTGATATTCACAGTGCACTCGTGAAACGGTCGTACGCGAAAATCCAAATGTTATCGCTACCTCGGATATGGTATGTCCCATCTCTCGTGCGCCGACTTTAACACTACGTTCAAACTCACTTAAATCTTGATAACCAGCCATTGTAGCAGCAGTAACCGATCTATTTGCATACGCACACCTATACCATTTTTTTTTGGGTCTCCAGTGTATATTGGCAATAAGGTATACTGAACCTCACAGCTTAGAATGATCTTTATCTCCATCGAATATTTGTACATAGCCGTACTCCTTGTCTGTTCATCACAAAAAGCAGACTTACATAGTCTATAAATACATAACAAGCAGATCACTACTGCACATAGCAGTTGGTTCATTCTTAGGCGATAGGAGTAAAGGAATAATGGGGAATTTGGCACAAGGGTCCTGGGAATGGAGCATCGGAGCTCTTCGGGTTTCGTCATTCCGGTCGACCAGCGGACATATTATATCCATGTGACTTTGATTTTGACCTTAGACCTTGACCCTGGTCACCTTTGACCTTGGAAACCCAAAAAATCCAAACAAATTATAATAAATAAAAATGTATTTTAAAAGTTGATTTAAAATGTATTATTGAAAATTACTAAAAAGTTATATTTAATTTTTAAAATAATACATTCTACAACTTACAATTCCAAAGATCCACCCTCCCCCCACCAACCCTTCCCACGGCCAGGACCCACCACAAAAAGACGATGGACCCTCGCCAATTGCTATTGACTGATTAGTCAGCAGGCCTCCGTCCCCACCACTCCACCTTCCAAAATATTTAATTGCGCAATTGCCCCTCCCCAAAACCAATTACTCAACTTTGTTCTACCAATTAGTCGCATTCGCACCAACCCCTTCCAATATATTTAATTGCCCAATTACACCACCCCCTCCAATCACTCGCCATTGCTCATTCCATCGTATGCAGGCATCTCGGTGGGTTTTTCGTTTATCATTAGTTTATACATTGCTGGAGTTGGCCATCTTGCACTCATTTGTTGTCATTTTCGACACTTCGGTGGCGCTAATGTATTAATTATCAAATTACCCTCCAGGAAGTGCTAACTTCTGGATTTTTCCACCATGCGAGCTGATGTTCTCATGTTCTCATTATGATACCTTGTTTTTTTTTCGTTTGTCATTTGTTTCAACACCTAGGTAGCGCTAGTGTTTTAATTACCGGTATCGTCACCAGGCGAGCGGCCTATTTAGCCACCAGACAGCAGCCATATTTGTTTATGTTTTTAAAGTGTAGGTGGTGCTGTCGGCACCCTCCATATTGGATTCTTTTTTCAAGACAAAGTTAGCATTAATTTCTCGATTTCACTGCCAGGCGTGAAGTCGGCACCCGCTCATGCTGCCGTTTCAGGAGCATAAAGAGCTGTCGGCACTCACATTAGTTTCATAGACATAAAAAAACATGTAAGGTTTCCTGCTACTTAAAAATTATTTTTCCAATCATTGGTATATCTATAAGCATAATTTATTACATTAATATTTTTTGTATCAAAAACCTTAATAACGACCTATCAAAAAACCTTTTTCGTTTTAATACTAATTAAAATACCATTGAAATTGAGTATTTATTCTGTTACCCCTCACCGCACCACTTTAGTCTGAGCAATTATTGACCCTCGCTTAATCCCTTACCACTGCCGCTCTTGTTTTCAGAATTGTCCGCCAGAGCATGCGGGTGTGGGGGAACAATATAATGAGAACAATGCCTACCCTCGGCACAGTTTCTCGTCTGATGCCAGAGGTGACAGATGGCTCTCTCACCTCTCGTCTTTTAGCATTCTGACTGGTTATATCTACTTAACAACTAGTCATAACTGAACAAAATTTTGTATTCTGACAGTATCCATTAGAAGCATCAAAATTATCTACAAGAGCCACTTTTGCCCACCTTTTTGCTAAGATAATTCGAAGTGAGAAAATTGAACATTTATGTTCTATTTCGGGTAGCAATCAATTAATTCGCACACAAGTAATGTTACAGTAGACCATGTAAACTTACATGATTTAAGTCACTCACATAGTTGTTTCTAAAATTATGACCCTGTAAATATTTCTGGTTAGTAAACCATTCCTACCAACATATTTTTTTTGCTACAAGTGAAGTTGGTGCTTTCGATCCTACCTCCATAGTTCTGTAAGTTGCATGCCAGCTTACTGTACGAGGAGTTCTGGGTTCCAGTCCTGGGTAAGGTGCGTGTGTATTTGTAATTCTCTCACTAGTGTTGGAAATGTTTCTGGTTACATCTCTAACGATGACAAGACATCAAGTTATACCTACCATCTAAACTTTTAAGAATTGTAGCAAAATAATTTGCATCTTAGAAGATAAAAGTAAGCTCATTAGTTATATACGTAACTTCTTGTTTAACACATAGTGCACGTGTGCACATTTATTTATACAGCACATCGTTCATAAACTTAATTTTTTTCTGCTGTTAGCAAATTTAATACCAGAGATATTTTGGCACTTTTAAAATTGAATCTTATATCTGAGATAGGCACCAAGTCACACAGTTCTGTTGATGTAATCACATTAGTGTCACATTATTACGACATTTAGTTAATATACATATTACCTACCGTAAGCAGCAATGACCGCAGCTAGATGACGTGGTAGAAGTAAGATCTGGGAATGTTGCTAATGGTATCTGGGGCCACCCAGACTGAAGTTCATCCAACAACTGCTGAAGGATGCGTGGTGGATGATCCGTACAGATAACACGAAGATCACGGTGGTCTCAAAGCTGATCCATTGTATACAAGTCTTGAGAATTAAAGGACCAGATAAGTACTTTTAAGACTTGTCGTGTTCCTGCAACCACTACTGAACAATTCTGGCTTTATGATATATCGCAGTGTCCTGCTGGAAGGTCCCTTCTGCCCAAGAATTACACTAAATTTGTATAGATGTACATGATCTCCAATGATGGGTAAGTAACCAATGAGTTGAGAGTGCCTCTTAGAGTTATATCCAAACCACCAGTGACCAGCCATCTGCTTTGGAGTCCCATACGCTACAGAGTTCGTTGTAATGCCGTTATGGAGAGACATTTTTTTACAGTGAATTTGCCCAACTGTAGAATGTCGGTGGAACCTCACACCCTTGCAGCCGATTTGCAGCATTCCCTCAATGGTATGTGGTGGTCAGCAGTTCCTATACAGTTTTTTTTTCTCGCAATAGTGCTATTTACTCATTCACTATACCCTTTAACCACAGCAGCACACAAACTGTTCGCAAACAGCGCTGTTTCAGTAGTACTGTCACCGTTAGTCCTTAAGTCAATGATCATCTCCTTTAACTGTCTTACAAATATCTTACTTTACCAGTTACAAAAATAAATTGTATGTTTGCAGAGTGCCTACTTTTCATCTTGTATACACTCCAAGCCTGATCGCGACACGTGCCATATTTCATTAGATGTGTGCTCCTGGTGTAATATTTATGGGGCTGTCATAATGTCACACTACTGAGTAAAATGTTATTAAAGTTCAAAGATACACTTTAAAAAATAAGTCCAGAGAAATATTTTAAATTACAAAGTTTGAGCATACATCATCTGCATTAATCAAACACATGCATCTACCTAAATGTTTTGGATATTATATAATGTGAACATACATAACCACTTTTTATATTTTAGTTTCTTACCAGGCACTATTTGTATGTGGAGATTGTCTTAATATTTTCTTACGTTGTCTAATAAAATATTACATTATCTATTAAAATAGTAGCCACTCAAATGTTTATTTCCTTTACTGTTTATCTTATACCAATTTTTGTGACAATCGGTAGTGATTTTCCTTAAGCACGAACTATATGTATTTTAATTGCATGTAAAGAAACGTTTTTCTATTCAAATGCCTTGTTTATTTCTGAGGTTTGGTTCACACGTGAAAAGTGGTTCCAGGAAAACTAAATATTATTTAATAATTTACTGGATACCAGTTTTCAAAAATTAAGTCAGATTATTTAAAAACCTTTTGAACAGGGTGTTAGGAAATTAAACGCCCAAACTGCGGGAGGTGATGAAAAATAAAGTCGAAAATATATAGGACACCATATACTAAACAGAATATTAAAGCAGTTATGAGCCTGTGAAAATTGGGCTTTGATAACATATTATCGCTGAATGCCTTGTACATTCTTCCAGTGGTAGGGATGTCGGCGATTCACTCACAGTACGTCCCACACGGTTGAATGGGACACACCCATTTGACGTGTAATGGAGCGTGTACTAGTGGAGGCCATGTCGTTGATGTGCTGACGTATCACTTCCTCAAGCCGAACAGTGCGCAAAGACCGAGGACGGCCAGCATTACGCCCGTGTCTCTGCAACATGGAAAGCATAACCAACGTTTTGCTACGGACTATTTAGACGTTGTACAAGGCATTCAGCAAAAATACGTTTTCAAATCCAATTTTCATATACTCATATCTCCTTTAATTTTCCGTTTATGTACATGGTAACCTCTATATTTTCGAATTTATGTTTCATAAGGAATCACCTCCCACAGTTTGGGCGTTTAATTTCCGAACAGTCTGTATAAATGTGAGTCGCCCGCGCCTATTTTTCCGTAGCTATGCAACCCGCACACAAAACAACTAATCTAACAGAACATCAATCGTAGCAAAACACCACGTGCGCGTCGAGTCGTTGTCGTAAGTAAAGTAAGCGGTGAACGGATGATGTTAACAGCAATGGGTTTAGAAGCAGTCACTTTTCAAATATTGCAAATCCATTTGTGTTGAAACAGATTATTGCGATGTTTTTCGAATATGTTGGTACGTGGCGAGTGCGTCCTTGGTAACACACACCTGCCTCCCTTCGAGCCACTGTGTTTCTTCATGCAACATAAAAATACAGTCACCGTTTACTATATTGACGTGCTGTTTTGTAGCAATACTCTATTTTCGCGCCGCTGATTGGTGCAGGCTGACAAAGGCGTCGAATGTTCAACTACCAGACGAGGCGCCGTAACGAGTACGTACACGGCACGAGTCTCGGCTACACAAGAGACAATTGTTTTACAGTGGAGATGTTTGGTTAGATGGATAGTATTGTGTGAGGGTTGCATAGATACGGAAAAACAGGCGTGGGCGACTCATCCGGTATAATGTGTAAATATATCATGTGTATAACATGCATAGCTCGAGTATAGACATTTCTGTAGTCATAATACTAAAGCTGACATGTTCATTTCCTAACTTTTCAGGAGATCGAATTTAAAGTTTGTATCTGCATTAAAAATCGGAATATACATGTATGCATTCATGCATTAAACATATAACTAGTTTACACAACTAAGTATCACTCTGAATGTTGTTGACCAGGACATATTAAACACTATGATGTAGAAAATGGTGTAAACTTCATGTTATGTTTTGGCATGAAATAAATTAGGTACTTTGTCAAGTCAATATGTGACATGTCATTACAAACAGAATTAAAGCCTCTAAAATTCACAGTTATAATAGGTACATAAATAGGTATTGCTTTAAACCGCTTTTTAGTGAATATTTGGGTTGATGAAATTAATGATAGTTGTAAAACATTTAAGAGAATGCAATACACAACAAGTCAAAAATGTAATTTTCTCTGTTTCCAAGTGCATGACACTTTCATTCTTCATCATTATCTTCACTGTGACGGTCAGGACCGATACATATATGTCTTTCAGAAGTAGTGAGTAACTGATGGAATTCATGATAGGCTGGATCAATAAGTGGTAACAGGCTCAGCAAATCATTTTCTTGGCAGTATTCATAGGGACTACGACCCTGTATTTTGGACGAATTTGGTTTATTTCCAAACTGATTGGCCGGCCTCTTTTGTTGCGTCGCAGATAAAGCTGATGAAAGTGTTCTTCAGACAGGGAGTATTTGAAGTTTATTATGCCAAAATCGGTAGTGTACTGAATCCAGTGAATGTTAAGCCATTGTGCCTTTTCGTTATTTTTTTCTACATGTAGTCTTTCTAATATACTTGTAGAGACGAGGAAGAGAGGAAGTCATTTTGTTTCATTCCATACACATTGAATGGCTTCTAGCCCCTAACTGTTTTCACAAACAGGTACCAATCGCATGATCTCCCCATTCCTTTCCTCTTTGCATATTCAATTCTCGGTAAACAATTAACATATGCCTACCAAATTCAGCAAACAAGTGTTACGGCGGCAGATGATGGTAAATTACATGTTTTAAGTATGTCAGACACCTATTTTCAAAATGGCGGTTATATAGCCATCTTAGCTTAGAAAACAATATTGTCGAAACCATTTAATCAATTACAACTAACTTTGTATGCTGGCAGTATATATTATAACTATTAAACATATCTACATGGAGCATCTTTTGTCAGCCACTTTGTAAGGTAGCACCACATGAATAAATACATTTTTATGTCATAACTCGAAATTTTTTTTACCGATTCCTATCAAATTTGGAAAACAAGTAGTACTGTTCCAGATAATTTAAAATTGCAGCATTGAAGTATGCCAGACACTTATTTTCAAAATGGCAGACATATAGTCGTTTCAGCTAAGAATGCTATATCGTCGAAACTATGTAATCAATTCCAACTTATATTTCTATGCTGGTAATGCACATTAAAACTATCGACTGTATCCACACAAAGAATATTTTGTCCACCATTTTGTAAGGTAGTGCTATACAACATATTAGTATGTTTTTTCGTCGACAATTTGTAATCTATCCGAACTCAATTTTGTATGCTGGCAGTATATGTTACTACAATTAAATGCATCTACACAGGGTATCCGTTGGCTGCCATTTTGTAAGATATACCATATAAAAAAATAAAGTTTTTATGTAATATTTCGGGAAACAGTTGGCAAATTCCTACCAAATATTCTGCAGCGTGGTGAACTCGTATGCTTTAAGTAGGCCAGGCACTTATTTTCAAAATTGTTGCTATATAAATATTTTAGCTAAGCATTTATTATTAACGAAACAAATTCCAACTTAACTTTGTATGCTGGCAGCATATATTATAACCATAATTTTTGTAAATATATAACCTCATTTCTCTGCCTTATTGTAAGATAGCCCCACAGTAAAAAAAAATAAAAAAATTTGTCGTATCATGGGAAATAATCAACACATTCTTACCAATTTTGGCGAAGTACGTGTACTGTGGTAGGCCATAGTAATATATGTATTTTTTAAGATTTTCACACTTATTTGCAGAATGGTGGCCACAAAATAATTTTAGCCATAGTGTGCTATATCTACGAAACTATGTAACCGATTTTAACTTAACTTTGTAAACTGGCAGTTTACAATCATGGAATATGCTAATACATAATATTTTGTCCTCCATTTATAAAGATCATCACATGAAAAATATGGAAATTTTATGCACAATCTCGAGGACTAATCAAGCGATTCCCATCAAATGTTACACGCAAGTAGTGCTATATTATGTTATGTAACTTGAAATGTTTTAACTGTGGCAGTCATTTTTTAAGTGATGTTAATATAAATAACTTAGTTTAGAATGTTGTATCTATGAAGCAGTTTAGAAAAATTCAACCAAATTTTGTGCACTATCAGTATTCTTTAAAGGCATCAATTATGCACACAGCAGTTCAATTTTTTCAATACATTTGAAAAATAGTACCAGTTCAAATAATTGAATATTTTTCAATATTTCTGGAACAGTTCATCTAATTTCCATCAAATTGTGTACACCATAAATGCTACAGAAGGTAATTATTTAAGTGGGGCAGAAAACGATGTTCAAAATGGTGGCTTCATAAATAGTAAACATAAGTTTGCCACATATATAAACCAATTTAACNTATCATATAGGGAGCCTTTTTTTTTTTTTTTTTTTTTTTTTTTGGAAATTTTGTATGGTAGTACCAAATAAGAAAATTATATTTTTTATGCCATATCTCAGGGACTAATAAACTGATTTCCACCAAATTATTCTGACAAGAAACGCTGCGGTAGGCAATGCAAAGTTAAATATTTTATGTGGCTCAATCACTTGTCTTCAATATTACGGCCATGTAAATTTTTTAGGTTAGTTAACTCTATCTTTTGTAACATTAGAAAGATCAAATCCGTAGTTGATGCTCCTAATCCGACATCTGTAATGCAGTTGATTGCATGTTAACTAATTGTGTGAGGTTTTCTGTGTCCGAGTCCCGGGTAAGGCGCGTGTGTATTTGTAATTGTCTCACTACTGTTGCAAATGTTTCTGGTTTCATCGCTAATGATATTGTTGTCAACGAGCCGTCAAGTCCTACCTACCAACTCGGTTTTTGAGAACTTACTTAAACATTAATTACACCCACGTTGAGGAAAGTAGGTTAATTAGTTGTATCAGTAACTTCTTGTTACAAGTGTATTCTAATGGTTTCCAGAAATTACCATACTACCGGGAGCAGGTTCCCACGTCATTCCTTTATTCGCCAGTTGGCATTTTATTTACCGATTTTCCAGTGAAAACAATTTATCTGATTTAATTATTTGATTCAGTTTAACGGGCTGGGGCACAGTAAACGTACCCCTTTAAAATATGTTTAATTTGTCCAGTTTTGTGGGGAAGTTAAATTTGGAGCTTTCTAGTGAGAGGTACTGTGTCATCATTTTGTTAAACAACGTGCTGACTATCGTCCAGTGCCCTGTTTTTCATTGCTCAAATCTGCATTGCGTCTTCACCTTACCAGTTTCACAGGAAGTTGATGCACGCCAAAACGTGATATATGGTGGACTATTGAGTCGTGTGTGTGCGAGTGCCTGACCTTAGAGACATCTCCACAAGTTATTTCCAACAATCGCTGAGCGTGTTAGTATTTATTTCTGCAAGTAACTGTAGCGTAAATATTTCTGATTCTTATTCCCTTGTCACTGTTGGTAAACAGATTTTGATTAACAAAAATGAGACACAGTACCTCTAACTAGACAGTTTCAAATGTAACTTCTATAAAAACTTGCTAAATTACATTATAAACACGTTTAACTGGCAGGTATACTGTGCCTTGTCGTGCAGAACGAAAGAGGGGAACGAAAAACATTTCTGTTTGCGTCAAAAATTATTTTGATTACTAATGTGTGTGCGTTTTTTTTTTTTTTTTTTGTCCTGTTTCAGGCAAATTACAAATTTTGGTAGTAATATTTTAATTGAAAAAAATTATGTACACGTAAATTATTTGCCTGAACGAGAGAAAATATCACATCTCCTATAGAAATATAAAATTAATCACAATACCATTAAATTTCCTTTAACAAAATTAAGGAACCAACACTAAAAACTATTTAAGAAACCACGATAGGCCTACATTGATATGTCTTGGAAACCAGTTTTTTAGAGAATTTATTAAAACCAAAATTACAGAAATTGTACGTGCCATCATTCTTACTCTCCTTAATCTCTGCTCACCCCTGTGGATGGCTTTTTTATACTACACAATGTATTATTCTGTTTAAATGCTAGTAAGTATTAAATATTTTTACTGCTTAAATTAAAAGTTTTATTTCTGTTCTGTTCCAGATGTATGATTTCACAGGTGATGAAGTGACGGTGTTCACTGGAGAGAGAGACATCAGGCTTGGTGGTATCACTGAGAAATACAATGGAGATGTGTCGCTACCGCAGTGGAAAGGAAATTGTTCCATTATTAACGGCAGCAGTGATTCCACGAAATTTCCCTCGCTCATAAACCCGAATGATAACTTAAATTTCTTCAGGAAATCTGTTTGCCGACCGATGCCTATGGTAATTTTTATTTGCATTATTCTTATCTTATGTAATGGATGGTAGCATTTTAACTGAACCTTCTTAACAACATCGGATGGTCAAGAATGGTTAACCGTGAGTTGTGGTATTGCGGTAAAGTGTGGAGTATGTATAATAATAAGAACTATTCTTGATTTTCTGTTTTACAACTATGTTAGTTCGTTAACTACCCACATGTAATTGTTAGTGTAATTTTGTTAGTACTCCTGTGGAGAAACGTAGGTTATACAATTTTGAAATAAAACCACAAACCCTATAAAGGGGAGAGTCGGGTTTCCCCGGCCGGCGGGTATCCCCGGCCAGTGTTAGTACCACGCCACAACGACCGCAGCGCAATTTAGCTGTATAATAGAATCAACCCGGACGCGACCGCCGAGCGAACAACACGTTGCAATCGTTCATTTACCTGTGCCTATATTATAATGTGCGCCATTTACATTTTGAACTCAGTAATTGTTTATAAAACGTAAGTACTTCACCATGATTTATTGATTATACTTTAAGATATTGATTCAGTTGTATAAGTTAGGTTAATAATTTAGGTTATCTGTTTTGGCATTGTTGATATTAAATAAAAACATAGCATGTGGTGGTTGGATACGACCGGACACGATGTTGTCGGGTAACCCCGTACATTTTTGGATGGATAAATGTTTAGTTATTTTAATGTAATGCTAGGGCAGGTGTGTAAAATGTTGTTGTCTTATGCAGAATCACTTCAAAATTGTGAAAAGTCAAGGGAAGAATTATACACAGAGGAAATTGGGATGGAAATAAAATGAAACAGGCTATGCTATCAGTTCAGGAAAAAACTACATATGTGAGAGAAGCAGCTGAGAGATATAAGGTGCCTAGAGCAAATTAATTGCTCAAACAGTTGAGCCCTTTTCCTGATGCTTCTAAGAAACGTCTTGCAGTGCGTTCCCGAAAAACACAAAAGAGTGAGATTCTGACATCTTCGCCGTTCAAAAACGCTCTGGCAGAGAAAAAGGCTACAACCAATAAAAACAAGGCGGCAGTTAATAAAATTAAAACAAAGAAAAACATTCAAAGTTTGGTTCAGCAACAAAAAGACCAGGATACAGAATGCATCATTTGCGGAGAAACGTTCCATTAAGACTGGATCCAGTGTCATAAATGTGAAGACTAAGCGCATGAAGCGTGTGTGGACATTGACCCTTCGGAGGAATACTACTTTTGTGATGTATGTAAGGCCAAAAAACGGGTTGGTCAACATTACATCTATGTCCGGGGCTACCCTCCAAAAATGTATCCACTGAAAATTGAAGCCTGATTTCAAGACTTGATATAAGTTAAGATAATGAACCTATTATATTGTTGCTTAATTATAATTGTGAGAGATATGTTGTATTTCCATTCCAGTATAACAATAGTCTCTCCCTTACGGTTAATGTCAACTAGTACAAAAATGCTGTATTTGAGCACATAGAGTAGGGAGGTAAATGAAGATAGCGTCGGTCGTGTTGAATTACGGTGACCTACATGCTTCCATCTTTGTCTGGTGGTGGCCATCTTGGAACCAACCGTGTGTACACCATACCTGTGTGGCTGCTATCGTGGACTCCGGTGCTCGAGCTGCGTAATTCCGAATAGTTGGTAGCATTTACTGAAATTTTAATTCCTAGACTCCCGAAAAACTTGATCCTGTATGTATTCCTCAGTGTCCTCGATTATTTAAAGTGCAATCACTATTCAAGCCCAGGTAAAATTTACACCATATAAATTTTAAAAAAAAGTTGGTTACCATTGAATAAAATCTAAAAAAGAATCGTTAAACTTATTCCATAGTTCTGTAAATGTATACATAAATTATTGAAAAAAAACTTAAAAGTTTGAAAAATAATGAAAACGAAAGTATTATACATGTAACTGCTAACTCACATTTCAGTGGTTATGCTCTGTAATGCTATTTTGAAGGTGGCAATATTCAGTAGCTATTAGTTTTATTTATTTAGCTTTCTCTGTGTTAATGCATAAAGATTTATCACTTTGGTAAGGGAATGCTTGTACTGACATGATTATACGAATGGGTACCTTCCAACGTATCACTGTGTATGTATTATGTTTGTGAGTAGTGAATAAAGGGAAGGGGAAATATTATATAAGGATAACTAGTCATGTGGTGTGTTTTGTAACTCTGTTGTATACGTTTGACTAGTTATGTGCTTATTTAAGTAGTATTTGTTTGCATGGAAATTTAAAAATTATACTGTGTTAGCATAGGTATGAAAAAGGGATTTAAATAATTTATATATTCTCTGATTTTAAAAATAAACCGTATTACGTAGTGTATGATGTTAAGGCATAAGGTTTCATGGTAGGTGTAATAGTTTTAAGATCACACCCAGATAAGCAGCTATATCGTATATTATCAATAGAGTTAGTAAATGCATTCCGCTTCGTAGCCGACAGTCTCACATCTCTCACATAACATTTGCTTCTAGATTCTAGATCACTTTCGCGGCGCCTCAAAGTTTATAAGCCATGATCATCTACCCTCGTCGCTTGAAAATAAGTACTCCCGTACGAAGTGGATATGCCACTGTTATATGTAAAGGACGCTTTTTACATCTGGCTGACGAACGCTGACATTACGGAATGTTTTGACTTTTATTTGGCAAATATTTCATGCCAGTCCTAGAATTCGTACTATGCCGTTGGGGAATCAAACACCCACAACGAATTTTATACTTTTATAGAGCCTTAACTTGATTGGTATTAATATTTATATTATAGTATTACTGTATTTTTACATGGTGACAGTAGTTTATGGGGATATTTTATAATAATAAACCTTAATAACTTTTTTTGAGTCCTTACATTTGTATTGCTTTAGGTTGTCGCAGTAGTTTAATTAGTAACCCTATGTAACAGCTACATAACAATACACGACATAAATATAGAAGAATAGTTTGAAATCGGTTCATATATGTTTGTGTTTGTATGTAATATACATAAATTAATATGCAGTTTTAAAATACTTCATAAAATAAAAAAAATTAACACATATATAGGCCTATATTAAAAAATAAAAAATAAACATAAAATGTTTAAATATATGCACATTATACAATAATAAATATATGTAATATTGAGACTTATAATTACGGTTGTGATGATAGTGGAGCAAGCAAATATAAACTATTATCTGCTAAACGATGAGCCTGCATGGCGTGGCACCGACATCTCTAGCTGTGACTTCAATACACGTAACCCTACGACATCTATCGATGGCCTCCGGAAGTTTCAAAAGATACCTCAGTGATTGATAGCTGGGTGTATTGAAGCTGCGAAATTGTCGATTTTACGATCTACACTTCAAAAATAAACGTCTTTCATCACGCAAGTTTATGAGAATGTACAACAAGCAGGAGTGTGCCTACAACTACATACTTTGAGGATGATTATAACAGCGCTTGGGTGAGCATGCAGATGCTGCGAAAATATTAAACTGAGCAGCATTTTTGCAAGATTCTAGCAACTAGCACCTCAAGTTCTAAGCAACCTTTGTGGGCGTGTGAAAAATGACTCGTGCAGGTAACGATATTCCCAATACCACAATGGAATTTTGACGCCAACTACTCTTAATATATTGCCTTTTTTGCCTACTTTACGAAGGAAAGAAAGGCATATGACGTATTTTTCCTGTCTGTGTGTATGTGTGTGTGTACGTGCCTTTGTGTGTATGTGTATGTGCCTCGGGTGTGTGTGTCCCCCGTTTTCAATTTGTTGAACGTGTGAACCGAATTTCACCAAACTCGGTACATATATACCACTAAGTAAGAACACCTGACTTTTATAATTTGCGTCAACGCCGGGCGCTTACTTTCAAAATGGCGGCAATGTTAAAATTTAGGGTGATCTGTCATTTCGGATACTATTCAGCCGATATAAAGCAAATTTTATATGTTGACTGCAGAAGATGTACGCATTGAATTTATAGTTGGATATTGTTGTTGGTCCCTCATTTTGGAAGATAGAACAACATGAAAAATGAAGCTTTTGCATTATTTCCTCGAAAACTTCTCAATCTATTCTCGACAAATTTGGCTCGTAAGTAATACTTTAGTAGGCAATGTATACATTTGTTATCCCAATTGATGAGGCATTTATTTCAGAATGGCGTCCATAGGTATAGTTTAGGTCTATTTGGTATATCTGTCCAACTGTTCTACCAATTTCGACCAAATTTTATATGCTGGCAGTATCTATAACACGCAATATATATGCCAATGAAGTAAAATTTTGGCAGCCATTTTGTAGGTTAGTGCTTACTGAAATAATGTTTTTATGTTGTAGCTTGGAAAACAATTCGTATATAAATTTTATATCCATGCAACAAATCAAAAAAATTAAAATAAATTTTGTACGCTAACAGTATTCTTTATAAACATCAATTATGCATACAGAAATCAGCTTTTTCTGGTATTTTTTTTGCAAAATAGTTCTAGGTGAGTAAAGCAAACAATTTATTATATTTCCGAAGCAATTCAGTTTATTTCCAACAAAATTTTGCACACCGTTAGTCCTACAGAAGGCCATGTAAAGTTACATGGTTTAAATGGGGTCAGACATTGATTTTCAAAATGGCGGCCATACAAATATTTTGATAAGTTTGGCATATTGTGACGATAACTACGTCACCGTTAGTTGTTGGTGACATTTGGTTTACTTATGCTGAGTTTGGTAACACCAGCTGTCGCTTTTTATATTTTACACCCAGTATATTATTAACACAAGCTGGCTGTGTTCTTTTTATATTTTTTTTAAAGCTGTGTTTTATTTTTTAAAATATTTATTCATTATATTTAGTTGATATGTTTTATGTAATCATTGTGGCAGACAAGTTGTACGTGTGGTTTGTTACGGAGTCGCCGCTTGGCGGCGCTATATTGCCGTGGCAGTTCCGTGTGTCGTTCGTGGCAAGAGAGTCTTGCTTGCGCCGTCGGAGAATATGCAAGTGGCAGTCGTCGTCGGATACCTCCCGGGTAGTTTAAAGCCGCGAGTTACCCGGAAGAGGCCAACGAACTTTGAAAGTAAGGTTTTTGTGAACTGTTCACGTATTTGCTGATCGGGCGTGGTCATGTGGATCTGGCTTATGTTGATCATTGCCCAGCCAGCGTATTAGTCATAAATATTTAAATTACTAAAGAAATGTGCCGCTTGATACGTGAGCTCATTCAACATGAAACGTTCCTTAGAATTGGGCCCAGAGTCAGATGCCCTTGGAGTGAGTGAAGACATTTAGGCGGCTCTTAACAGAGGTCTTGAGAGCCGATGAGAGTGAAGCGAGGTGAGTATGGAGCAGCGTCAGAATGCAAGGGTGTGAGAAACGGGAGATCTACGAGAAAACCCGCTGACCAGTGGCATCGTTATGCACGATTCCATACAAAAATCCGGGGTTGACCCCGCCGAGAATCGAACCCGGTTCGCTTTGGTGGGAGGCGAGTAGTCTAATCACTACACCACTGTGACTCCAGACACCCTTGGAGGTTGTTAAGTTAATGGCTGCGGTACCCACTAGGAATTACGTTCGTATTGTGGGAACTGTAAATTCGTAACGAAATTAAGTGTACGAGTTGTTCTGCTTTCTATTGGGAGTGTTTCGTCGGCGACGAGCGTGGAGATATTTGGCGGCGCTGCCCGACGGATCAGCTGGTTGCCTGTCCCTGTTTGCCGGCGAGACGTGGAGGACAAGCCCCGGTTTCCAGCGAGTGGGGCATTCAAATTGGAGTTGGCGACCCGTCTTCGCAACTTCAATCAGTTATACTCTTTTAACTTGTAGGTACTGTTGTGTAACCTCTCCTATTACGCCCATAGGAATGCGAGGGCGGTTATGTAGTGTGTGCGTACAAGAAATTTATTGCACTAGACTTTGATAACTTAACGTAACCAGCTTATTTGCATAGTTATGTAACGATTGATATAACAATATTTTGCTTTGTTTTTATAGTCATCATTTTGTGGAGTAAAATTGTTACAAAAAACCCAATAACTGAAGTATTGCATTGATTTCGTCAACCGCGAGATCGAACCTCCTGATAGGGGTTAGGGAAACAGATTTTGATATTAGCCTTACAAATGTTATATAGGATAAGGCCATTTTGGAAACCCTAATCAAGCTCGTTGGTGGTCTCAATATCTATTTAACAATTAAACAAAATTTAACCACAGTTTTTATGCCGACAGAATCTATGAGAAACAACGTAAACAGAAACTCTTTTCATTTGTAATTTTGTAAGATAGCGTGGATGATGACAATAAGGTTGTTATGCTATATATTAGGAACCAATCAACCAATTTTCATCCAAATTTGCATACAATTAGCGATACGGTAGGCCATGTAATCTAGTGGCTCACACTTATTTCCAAAATAACGGCCGTGGCATTCTAATTGAATTTTACGAGGATTTCTGGTTTCTAATCCCGGATAAAGCACTTGTGTATTTGTAATTGTCTCGGTACTATTGCATATATTTCTGGTTTCATCTCTAAAGATACATATTGCTGTCAACGATACGTCAACGTCTACCTACTATCTAAACTTCTAAAAACTCCATGTAGAGGTAAATAGGCTCATTATATATATATCAGTAAATTCTTGTTTTAATATCCGTACAGTGCATGTACGTTCGAGCTATCTACAATGGGTATGATGCTGGACTTGAAAAAATATGTGTAATACAGATAGCGCCACTTCTGACTAGTTCAGTAAGTTCTTGACGGAATTTGTCAGGTATTTAGTATATCAATGTATTAGGCATCGATAAGATGCTGATTTACTCCAATTCTACTGAAAGCAAAACTTTCCATGATTGAATGTAGAATGTTTGCAATTATTGTGCTTTAATTACAGGTTATGTTTGAATAGTGATTAGGTTTTTATGAATAAACCAGTTTTTTTCAATTATCTACCTGTTAAAAAATGCATGCAAAATACCAACGCATGTAATTATTACTATAGACTATTCACAGTAAATTGATCACTTTTGAAAGCCTTCTAATTTGGAATAATGGTCTGACGAATGCAACATTGTTAGCATTAGAAGCGTCCCTGTAACACCCACTGTCGTCTTAAACCAGTATCCCCAGTGTAGGGCCCCCAGTAGGCACTTGCCGCGGGACAAGTGCCGCGAGGCCAGGCCGGCCTGGAGGGCGGACAGGCAGTTAACACGAGCCGAGGTGAGATACACGAGAAAAGGGCTGACACTGTTTGGCAGTTG
>NQII01000576.1:549261-576255 GCA_002778355.1 Clitarchus hookeri
GCTGCTAGAGTTGACACATGGATGATGCTAAGGGGGAGTTAAGAGTCCTGGTACGTGGAGGAAGAAGGGAGGTTGTTCAGCAGCCTCGCCGGGAGGCGGAGGTAGACAGTTGCACCATGCCGAGACGCGAAGTGAGTCAGTCGAGTGAGTCGTGTAGAGCCGTCAGTCGAGGCAGGGGAGCGGACCCCGGCAGGATCAGTCAGTTATGTAGAGTCAGTCGTATCACCACACCGGGACACGGGGTCAGTGTTGGAAGTCCGCGCTGGAAGGTGGCAGTTTGGTGGGTGCTCGCCAGGAGCACCACGCTGGGACACAAAGTGAGTTAGTCGTGCGATGCCGAGAGCGGGAGTGGAGTGGTAGCCTCAACAAGGGTCGCCACACCGAGAGAAGAGTCAGGCAGCCGTATCGTGGAGTCGTCGAGGAGAGAACCCAGAAGAGCCAGTCATGGAGAGCCGTCATCGAGGCCGAAGGGTCAGTCCGAAGCAGGAAGCCAGCTAGACTGAGCCGAGGGCCTGTGAAGGGCCGCCCAGCTTACCAGACCTCAACCTACTGCCGGAACACTCAGAACTACAATACAGCTAAGAACCAGTGTCGTCGCTCAAGGGAAATTTCCCGATGCGTAGTGTTCCCCAGCAGCATCGGAATCAGTAGCATTAGTACTTTAAGCTGCCCTTAAGGCTCCCAACTCGCGGGGCACCATCTCGGAGTTATGTATATATGTGTTCTTTGAACCAAATATATCGTGAACTGAAACACCGAGTGACTACATTATTGTTTACCCTCAGCAGTAAAGGCACCCGTAGTCTGAGCCTGGTAAAGGTAACTCGTACCCTATGAACCTTCCTGTACCCACAGTTGGCGAGATGCATCAAGTCAATAAATATGTTTTATTTTAGCCTTAGATATTAACTTCCGAGTGAGGTCGAATATACACACTCTGTTTATTACTTACATGGCAATATATACTTATAAAGGTGGTTAAAGGATGAAATTGGCTGAAAGGAAGAAGTCACTAGGACCTCATAAGTTCTCACTTTACCGTGAACATCCTATATGACATGAGAGAGGTGTATGTGTGAATAATATTTTTTGTGCGATACTAAGTTTTAAGTTATGAAAATGAAAGCGCTCAATTGGGACAAATGTGTTATTCATTCAGTCAGTGCTTTAGATTCATTATACTATCGGGGGTGTTTTGGGTTTTAGCCCAGCTAGTAAGGTTATCGCAATTATCATTTATCATATAAATCGTGAGATACGGTTAGTTCAAGCGAAATATATGTACTTGTTAAAGTTCTTGAAATTGCAAAACTAAATTAAATTAAAGGAAATTGTGTAGTCAGTGGTGATGCGACCTCTACTATGATAAAACATCATTGCTATATAAATTATAAATAAGAAGATGAACATGATTTTAGTGATATACATTTGATGCATAAGAGAAACTTTCAGAGATGTGGGCTAGAAATCCAATGGTCTTGTTCAAGAACGCCTTAATTTTCACAAGACTACAAAAATAACGTTCCTAAGTGTTGCTGCGGAGTCAGCACCGCAAAAGCCTCACAAAGACTAAGAAGACCAGAGATCTTTCAAGGCCATGAATTTACCGATCTACAGTGCTGACGATGTCCGAGAGGTCGTAAGCAATACAACGAAATGCTTACTCTTCTCTTCCACAACCTTCGTCTCAGTGTCGCTTAACACACTGAGCCACACTGCCTATTATGCATTTCTCATGAAACAAGTACTTGTAGTCAGAAGATCAAGATTTACGGCTATTGCCTTCAGCATTTCATCAAGCTGTAAATTTTGGCATGTCTCTTCAAAATATTACTTCGATAAAAACTGGTGTCGCATCAGATCCACGTCACCCATTCCTTTGGTCTATAAAAGCAGCTCGTGCCACCACAAATCATCCAAAACTTATTTCTCTCGATGTGAGGGCACACTGCAAATGATGGCATGCTGTTCTAGTGGTCAGAAAGTTTTATCAGCTGTTGTGACATATGGAAAGCTTAATGCAGCACTCGACAAAAATGCTGAGCTGGCAGGCCTACATAGATAATTCATTCTCGCATATGCACGACAGAAAATACAATCTGTCTACAAACTCCTTCCTGCCTATCTACAACAGGACGAAGAGATTCTTGGCTGCCTCCCATGCCTAGAGAGTTTTCAAGGAAGTGCTACTGTTACAGGCACTCTCACATTATATGTGCTGGTTTAAGAAACTTCGGGAGAGTACTGCAGTAACAAAAGAAAATAAAGGCACTTCCAACACTGAAGGATGTACAACTGTAAAAAGAGTGTGTTGTCTGATTGGTGACTTCGCTGGCTAGACAGCGATCGGGCTGATTAGGGCCTGAATAAAATGAATGATGTCTTATCTTGGGAAACATTTGACAGATTCCTACCAAATTTGGCAGACATGCAGTACTGCGGCAGGTGATGTAAACTGGTATATTTAAGTAGGCCAGTCACTCATTTTCAAAATGGCGCCGTTATAGTTATATCAGTTTAGTATGTTGTATACTCGAAACAATGCATTTAATTTTAACTTGACTTTGTATGCTGGCACTATATTTTACATTCATCAAATGTGTCTACACAGACTATTTTGTTTACTGTTTTGAAAGATAGCATCACATAACAAATAAAAAGTATTTAATATCACATCTCTGGAGAAAAACATACCCACCAAATTTTGCAAACAAATACCATTATGGCAGGCCATGTAAATTGATATAATTTCAATTATTTCAGGTAATTATTTTCAAAATGGCAGCATTATAAACATTTTTTCAGAATGTTATATCTACGAAACTACGAAATAAGTTTTAAGTTAACTTTGTATGTTGGCATTATCGATTTCAGCCATCAAATTTCTTTATACAGAGCCTCATTTTTCCGCCACATTGTAAAATATTCCAATATGAAAAAAAAAAAATTATGTCACATTTCGGGAAACAATCAATCGATTACCACCACATCTGGCGAAGAAGTAGTACTGTGGTAGGCGATTGTGATTTGTATGTTTTAAGGGTGCCAGACACTTATTTTTATAATGGCGGCTATTAAAACACTTAATCGTAGTGAGATTTATCTGCGAAACTATAGTGAAGAGCCAAAAAAACTGGCATAGGCGTGCGCAATGCAAATAACAGAGGTATGGAACCAATCAGAGTAACGCGATGCGGTCGGCAGCTAGATCGGTTACTGCTGTTACAATAGCAGGTTATCAAGATTTAAGTGAATTTGAACGTAGTGTTATAGTCGGCGCATGAGAGATGGGACATAGCATCTCCGAGGTAGCGATAACATTTGGATGTTCGCGAACGACCATTTCAGAGTGTACCGTGAATATCGGGAATCCGGTAAAACATGAAATCTTCGACATCGCTGCGGCTGGAAAAATATCGTGAAAAAACGGGACAAACGACGACTGACGAGAATCATTAAACGTGACAGACGTGCAACCCTTTCTCAAGTTGGCGCAGATTGGATTTGAAGACTGCCCTGCAGGATACATGGTGTGAATTGCGGCACTTCTGCGTGCTCGGAGAATGGTCGAAGGGGGAGGGGGGGGGAGACACGATATTAGGCAGGTGTACCAGTTTTTTTGGCTCTTCAGTGTATGTAACCGAATTTAACTTAACTTTGTACATTGTATTCATGAAAATCGTAGAAAATTCTAATTTAAATCTTTTTGTCCTCAATTTAGGAAGTATGTCACATGAACAAAAATTAACATTTTTTTGCCATATCACGACGACCAGTCATCCGATTCCTACCAAATTGAATACTTAAGTTGCGCTACAGAAGCGTGTTGTAAACCAAAACGTTTAAGGTTCCCTGGATGTTTTTAATGCAGTTAATATAATAAATTTAGATTAGTTTGTTATATATATTGAACAATTCAGCAAAATATTACCAAATTTTGTACACTAACAGTATTCATTAGAAGCATGAGTTATGCATACGCAGATTCTCTTTTGTCGACCTTCTTACAAAATATTGCCAGGTGAAATAATTTACCATTTTGCCATATTTTAGGGACAATTTAACTAATTTCCACTAATTTTGCACACCTTTTGTGCTACAGAAGCTTACACGTAAGCTTACATGATTTAAGTGTGGTCAGACATTGATGTTTAAAATGACTGCCATATAAACATTTTGATAAGCTTGTTATATCTATTAAACTATTAAACAAAATTTCACTTAACTTTTATGCTGAGATAATTTACTAGAAAAATCATTTACAGAACCTCTTTTAGGCCATTTTTTAAGATAGTACCAAATATGAAAATAAAGTTTTTATATCATATCTCATACCCATTCTTCATGCAAGTAGCGCTACGGTAGGCCATGTAATATTATGTGTTTTAAGTGGCTCAGACACTTTCTTCCAAAAATAATGGTCCTATTAATATTACAGTTTAGAAAATCATATCTTTCAAAATATTAGAATGATAACAACCGAAGTTGATATTCAAAATCTGACCTCCGTAATGCCGTCAATTGCATGCCAGCTTATGGTACAGGTTTTCTTGGTTCGAGTCCCATGTAAGTCACGTGGTTATTTGTAATTGTCTCACTACTGCTGCATATGTTTCTGGTTTTATCTCTAATAATATTGCTGTCAACGTGACGTCAAGGCCTGTTTACCACATATACTTTTAAGAAATTCATTATACATTTTTGCATCCTTGTAGAGGAAAAAAGGCTCATTAGTTATATCAATAACTTCTTGTTGTATCCTGAGTTTGCATTGAGGTTTCTGAGTTGTGCTTGAAAGTTGTTAAATGTACATTGAAGTCTAAACAATGTTGGATTAGTACTTAGGTAGAATTGAGACATATTTACAGTGACCTACCTATATTTCATGCTATGCACAGAAAATATTGGTTTATTTAATATATGTTAGAGGTATATTTGTGACATTTTAATATTTTTACTGAGGAATATGTCTGTGATCTATTAGGTATGTTTGAAATATAATTCAGGTATATTTGAGGTATGCATATCTTCGAGGTGTGAATGAAATGAGTTTGAAGACTAAGGTGTGTTTGCACAGTGAATTTTACATAGTCCGTATTCCCACAGCTTCCTCAGACTGCCACCCCGTACACTTGTGTCATCTATGTTCTAGGAGTCGGACTTCGGACTCGCTTGCCAACTCGGCTAATGCCACAGGCGGTGGCCGCGCCCAGCTGCCTAGGTGGCCATGTTTTCGACAAAATGATTTGTTTCACCCCAAAAATCACTTCAGAGATTAATTATTTTGCCCAAAAATTACTTTTTTCGCCAAAAAGGTTTTTACAAAATGGAAAAATGTCCCGATCGAGTCCTCAAATCATCAACACGGATTCGAAACTCCTCGATGAGAGAGCCAAAAAATACTCAGATGTGCAAGAGAATTCAAGGTTCTTAGCGGAATGAGCTACTTAGTCCTCAAAGCGGTAAAAGTGGATTTGCGGCTGCGAGACAGGTCCAACGGATCGGGCGGATCAGCGGTCTAGGGCCCCTCCCCCAACCTTCCATCCTGCACCTACCTTACCTTCACCCACTAATTCCACCCGTTCCTAACATACCACCCCCTTCCCCGCCCCAGCCCATCCCAATCATGAACAATCAGCCAATTCTCGTCTACATGGCTGCAAATAATTTCGATGAAATTCTTAAATGGTCATATAGTATACGGGTTCTGACGTCTCATTGACAGCGATACCATTAAAGATGGAACCAGAAACAAATAATCGGATGTACACACGTGTTTTACGTGGGACTCGAACCCAGAACACCTCATACCGTCAGATGGCGTGCAACCAACTGCATTATGGAGGTAGTATTCGGAGCATCAATTTGGGTTCTAATCAGTCTAAATGTTTGATAAACTGGGTTTACCAACCTCAACTATTTACAAGAACATAATTGTGAAAACAATTGGGCGAGTCACTTAAATGATGTATGTAGCACTATTGTGCACAGAATTTGTTTTAAATAGATTGGCAGGTTTCCAAGATATGATATAATAGCTTAATTTATCTTTTGGCTCTATCGTACAAAAACACCTCAACCCAGGCTGTGTACAGGCATATTTGATGATTCTAATATATACTGTCAGCATTCAAATTTTGTTAGAATTTTTGTAAAATTATTTAATACATACGACAAACTTATCTACACTATTTAGATTGCCGCCATTTTGAAAAAAAAATATTTGACACATTGAAATTATGCACGATTGCGTGCCCTACCGTAGTACTGCTTACATGAAAAAAAATTTTGTGGGAATAGGTTGGTTCCCGAGGTATGCCATAAATGCTTTTTTTATCACCAGGCAATATCTTCCAAAAAGGTGGCCAAAAGAGGTTCTCTGTAAGAATATGTTATGCAAGCTCTCCGTATACAAAGTTTAATTGAAATTAGTATTTTGTTAAGTAGATATGATTAACTTATCTTATACTTTTAATTGGCAGTCATATTGTAAATAATGCTAGACACATTTAAAACATTTAAGTGTTCGTGGCCTACTGCTGCAATACTTGTATGCAAATTGCAGCTGGAATTGGTTTATTGGTCCCTGGCAAAAAGCATTAAAGGTCCATTTTCTCATGTGGTGCTATCTTCTATAATGAACAACAAAACGGTTATATATTGGCACACTCTATGTAATAATTTAAATATAGTATGTTTTTAAGGTAAGTGTCAGACTCACGTAAAACAACTCATTTTACATGGCCTATCATTGCATACTTGTTTGCCAGATTAGGAAGGAAATGGTTGATTATTTCTCGAGATATGAAAAAACTTAATTTATTCATGTAGCATAAAACTCTGGCGTACTTGCTAAATACCATTTGTGTACCGAGTTAGGTGAAATTCGGTTCATGGGTTTAAAATTTATTAGGATGGGGGGGGGGGACAAAAACTCCAGACAAACAATCAGGTGATTGCAAGCCTATCTTTCCTTCGGAAAGTATGCTAAAAAGGAGGTTTATTTTTCGGCAGGATTTAAAGCATATATATATAATGATTTTGTTGGTGGTGATATGAGTTATGAAAAATTCAAAGAGATGTATTCCAAATGTTGGAATAAAAAATTTGTTTTTATTACAATAGTTATTAATAGGAAAAATAATAATGGAATATATAGAGATGAGATTAAAGATTTTATAACAGTTTGAATGGATGTATAAATGGTATATTGCATTAATGATTGTAAAAGCTGTTGAATTTATCAATGAATCATATTCAAATAATATTTTCATAAATAATTATATTTTTAATTTTTTATGTAATATTACAGGTGGTAAATCTTAACCGGCCGATAATTTATATTTTATTCATTACGGAATTTCAAAGTACGGGATGACATACTCGGGTTTCTTCCAGAGACTCCCTTCAAATGTACAACCTTATTTATACAGAAATATTTATAAATTAATCAGGTCTATATACATTAATTATAAAATAATTTAATAACTTATTATATTTAATATAAATTGAATTTATTTTGGTAATGAATAACAAATATGAAATTAATGGAACAGATAGAGATTTAAATATTTTTGTTTTTCTCAATAAAATTAATTATTAAATTTAATTAGATTATTTGTTCATAGATATTTCGATAGGTTGTTTAATAAGAATAATATTTTAATAAGAAACTATATTTGGAGTTTCAGAAAGTGTGGATAATCTCTCTAGAAAAGTAAAATATATTATAACAAGTCTGTTATAATCTTAAATAAATAACGATCTAAATTATATCGAAATAAAACATGATAATCCATTAGCTTCAGAATACAAATAACTAATATTATTTTTTGTTTTATTATGATTTTTTAGTACAAATAGACTTAAATATGTTTGTGAGAATTAAATGTGGTAATGTTGATGTAACAGATAGTTTTGAGTTTATCAATAAAAATATTTATCAATCGATTATCAGTACATGGTTTAGAGATATTCGGTTTCCTTTATTTAAAGAGAATAATGTTGTAATCAAAAATGAGGGTTTTATATTTTATTCATTGAGGAATTTCAGGTGCCGGCCAGCTGGCTCCTGGAACATTTGAAAAATGTTTATATAAATGAAATACATAATGCAGAAATCTGAAGTTTAGGTTACAGACAGGCAGTTAAATATTTTAAATTTTTTCATTTAAATAATTATAAAATAAATTTAGGTTATTGGTTAAAATATATTTGATTCTCATTGTGCAAAAAGAATAAATATTTTGATTACTAATTATATTTTATTTTTTACTCATTATGGAATTTCAGGGGCTGCCATTGGAGGCCTTGAAAATATTAAGAAAATTTAGTCGAATTTTATTAGATCTATTAGTAATTACAATTTAGAATTTTTTGAAATAAAATACAATAATTATCTAGCAATAGAATATGAATAAGTTACATATTTTTGTATATAAAGTATTATTTTAATTTTTTTCCTATAAAAATATAGTTGATTCTGAAAATAAAAAAATGTTCCCTTGCATTTAATATTAATAATGTTGTATTAATCTTAGATAAATATAATAATTATTGTTTCAAAGCGATGGATGCTGCTGAGATATTAGTATACAAAGATACTAACCAAGCTATTAGAAAGAATGTTGACGAAGATGAAAGGATAAATAATGAAACTATAGAATCGTCTAGCAAACAGCGTTAAGAAGTAATGAAAAATCTTCTATATTTATATATATGAACATATTATAAAAAATACTCTATATTTGTTAGTGAATCAGGGATAGATTCATTAATTTTATCTTCTAAAAACAAGAAGCAAAATTGTTTAAAATATAGGTTACCAGTGAAGTATTACCCGTAAATTAGAAAGTATGGAAAGGTATAAACTGCAAAAGAACAGTTAGCAATTGAGTATGAGAATTCTTTAATAATAACGGACAATGAACTACAAAGAGAAAAAGATAAGGTATTAAAATTAAAAACTATAATTAATATATTTTAAAGTATGAAAATGATGATGTAATATACATTGCTACTACTAGACAACATGAAGGGTAAAACTATTTAAAAGTGGGTGATACTCAAAATAATATTGCAAAACAACGATTATCGACATAAACACAGGTAGAGTAGAAGACGACAGAATTTACTATGTATTTACGAAAGAAAGAAACATTTATATAGTGATTGACTCAAGTAATTATACTTAACTTAAACAATTAAATGTTCAGATAGAAAAGGAAATGTACAAAATACACTTATGATTTATGAAGAAAATATATCAATATAATGTGTGATCAAAACAATGATACTATCGATATGATAATTGGTGAGAGGGGTGAGATATATTTTAACATTTTTAATAAACCAGTTATTGTTCCAGAACAATAAATTTTTTAAGAAGCATTGACGACTAAAATAAAACAAGGATATAAGTGAAGAGTTTTAAATGAATATATAGTAGACGATTTACCCATCAAAGAATTGACACATAATCATTACTTAGGTCTAAAATGACTTTGAAGATAACAGTATTATAAATAGGAAAACTAGCAAATAAAAGTTAAATGAAAAATAATACCACATAGTTAAGAAAATGCCTGTTTGGAATGATGCTTTAGATGTAATTAAAAAGAGAAATCCAAAGACAATCCTAAAACTCTAACGTAGGTGATGATATAAATATATTAAAACTTATTACAAAACAACTTTTATTAACCCAGCTATTGTGTGTGTTCTCAAGTTCTAACCATTTAACAAAATCCGTTTCACCTTTAGTTTTTAACACTTTAAGACTTTCATAAAAACTGCCATTTATTACTTCACAGTTTGTATGTTGGTACATCATATTTTAAAAATTTTCCATTTTAAATAATTATGTTGGCCAGTTAGCAGTGGATCACTTCTCAAATATTCTCTTCAGTTTTCTAATACTGAATATATCACTAATTTTATATTTAGGTTCATCAAATAAATTTTTTTCTCGAAATTCTTAATTTTTTTTTATTTGTATGAACTTCAATGGGTTTCATGCCAATAGTTGCATGATTGGTGTTATTGTATTCATTTTCTAATTCATATAATATATCAATCCATTCCTGATTCCCATACAGAGCAAATTTCTTCCACATTATATTTTTTATGTAGTCTATAATCAAATCTCTCAAATACACATGCTTTAAGTTATGTGTATGATGAATAATGGTTAATGATACATTTCTGCATAAATTCATGGAACTGTTTATTATAAAATTCTTTATCATTATCACTTTTTAAATTATATAGTTTTCTTTTTATTAGTATAGATTCTAATTCATCTACAACAATTTTAATTGTTTTATCTTTAAGAGGTACGGAAAATACATACATAAAAAATACATAATGATTGTTAATATATACAAGTATCCTCTTTAGCTGATATTCCTTTTAAATTTCCATTATCCAATTCAACTAAATCATTTGCTAACTGATTACTTTTCGCCTAGGAAAATTCTCTCTCATGGGTTATATTTAATTTATAATACCATCGCAAATAAAATTTTTTCAAGAATATTAATTTCTTTACATTTACGTACATTACATATATATTTTTTATCTTCTTAATCATTTTCTGTGTGTTCTAATTTTTTGTTATTATTTTCAATATTTCTATTACATTTCAAACACCAATTACAATTCAGTTATCTAGTAAAATAAAATTATATATTTAACGAAAATAGCTATTGTTGTTGAAAAGCCATCTGTGTGGTCAGTATAGTTAAATTTTGTATTCAAAGCATCACTTTTTTTTTCAAATCAAAGCCTTTTGTGTGATCTATCTCTTTATGGTTGCTTAATTCAATAAATTTATTAGTTGCTAAGTCAACAGTACCTCCAGTTATATTAATCACAGTTCCATTAATAACAAAAGTGAAAAATGTTTGGCCATCAACCAAAATGAATGTGTTATTTTATCACCCCATTTTTATTTATGTAAAACACCTGTGTTTTGTATACTTGAATTTTATTCAGATTTAATTTTATTTCTGTTTTGCAGTAATTGATAAAATATCGGTTAAAATTAGATAGTTCAAATTTTTTTGCAATATTAACAAATAAATTTTTATTTCACTACTTTTAGTTTCTAAAAATCTTTACCATCTACTGGATAAGACATATTATTTGTTATTATATTTTGTATAGAAACATAACATTGTGTATATACAAAAACCTTACTTAATTGATTTTGTTTAGCAGAAAGTATAGTATTGTATTTTGATTCAATGTAAGTTTTTGTTTTCATAATCATTAATATAGATTCAAGTTCAACATTTTTCTTAACATATTTACTTACTGGTTTCCCATATATATGTAATTTTATAGTAAATAAATTACACTAGAAAACTTAATCCTTTAGAAAATAAATCTGGTACGATTAAAAATTAATGTCCACAGATAACTTTACCTAAGTTATATATTATATCATCATTATAATAAATTTTGACATTTTTGAAGTAATAAATTAACTCTGTTAGTATGTTACCTCATAATGTATAGAAGTAATAAACATCATTATTGGTTTTTTAAAAAGCAAACCCACTGAGTGCCAGGATTCGATGAAATGACTATGTTACCAATAGCACATTAATTTTTATACATTTTAACTGGTATTTCATTTATCATATTAGCACCTCTAAAATGATTGATTTTAAAATGTTGGGTGGAATTTTTGATATCGATATTAGATAAGGCTGTTAAATTAAATTTTTTATTTCGGTTACATCGTCCTTTTCTCTTTACAACTCCTTCACCAACAGAATTATTTTCCATAGTTAATTTATGTATGTTGCGCTTTTAGTTATTTCTTAATCTTTCTAGTTTGTTCTACTGTATTGTAGCCAATATAACTCTTGCTCCAGCAGCCAATACACCTAGTGCACTAACTATTGAAATCATAAAAGGAAAAACTCTATCATTATGCAGTCTGATTCCCCTCTTTACATTTATTATCTTCTTTATTATTGGTAAGGTCAATGCTAATTTCAACAATGTACCTTTCCCCAATTTTCTGTTTTTTCTTCTGAAGCTGATTTCCTGTTAAGTATTTATCTATATCTAATTCCTTCAGTTAATAGATAGGTATATCGAACATAATGGTTTTTAATTTCATTTGTATATTTAAAAATTAATATAGATATTGTTTATTGAGTGGGGGATGACATTTAATACTCTTATCAGATATGGAATTCCTTTGGAGTTGTTAAGAACAAAACCTTTTGATTTGTTACTTAACATATTCATAATGCTTACTTCAACAATGAAATAATAATTATTCCCCGCATTGTCTTTACTGTGGATAGTTCAAATATGGTAAATTAATGTTCTTACATCATTCATCCAGACATAGGTTTTTTTTATATATTTTTGCATTTTTTAATTCCTTGACCTGATAGTGGTGTTGTTGGAGAATACATTATTTCTGGTGTATTTGGTGAAGATCTTGAATATGGCATTTTTATATACTTTTCATTGATCGGTTTAATTAGGTCAATACATTTCCAACTTTTATTATAATTTATTTGCTTATTAAGGTTATGTATTTCTGGAAAATGGCATTTGTTGATAAAATAATTTTGGTATGATTATTGTGATTTTAATCAGTAAATATATTTTCAAGTTTTTAATGTTTATTTTTAGATAACAAAATTTGAAAGTGCTTTTGTTAATTCATGCTCTTTATTTTTGAGGAATAGTTTAGTTACTTTTGACATTTGCTTTGGTGTCACCAATATTTTGTCCATCTCCTCTTAAAAAGTATTTTTCTTTAATAATATTAATACCTTCACATTTATTTACGGATGTTAATTGTAAAATATTTTAATTGTTAAATCCCAGAATTTTTTTTGGATTCTTGCAATTTTAGCCTTATGTATTATATTACATTTTCTTTTTCTTATGATTTTTAATTTTATATTTCTAACTCACAAATAAATATTTATATTTTCCTGTCACATTATGCTGAGATATTCTGCCATCTCAGTGTGTTATTATCGTGGTGTTTATTCTTCGAGAGAGTATTATATAATGTGTTGGTCTGTATTTTTAAAATTATTTTTAAGGTATGAAAAATATTTTAGAAATAAAAGGAATAAAAAAGGGGGGGAAGGGTCGTCGTTCTAATTTGAACGAAGCGAAAATTAGGACTGACAATCATGGTTTTTTATTTTTTTTTAATAATGATTTTTTAAATGAAAATGAGCTAAGCGCAAAAATCTGGTCCAGAACCAGCGAATTATATACCATCTCCATTTGCGAAGTAAAGTTAATCATATGACTTAGTTGGTAGGGTGGAATTTAGAGATGTGGGTGAATCTTAACATCAGGATCTCCAAATCCTATGAGTGTGAAGCGATGTGAGCATGAAGCAAGGCCAGAATGCAATGGCGGGGAAAACGGGAGATCCCCAAGAAAATCCGCCTAACAGCGGCATCATGTGACGATACTCACGTGCAATAATCAGGGAATGGCCCTGCCGGGAAGCGAGATTGTTCCGGGGGCGTGCCCGAGATCACGTCAGGGGCGTGGGTAGTGCTCCGGCTATACCACACGCTTGGTAATCTGAGTGCTAGAATCTCAGGCCTTGTGGTAGGACATGCTCTGTGCGATCTGCAATATCAGATCGGGGCTCTGCCTGGTGCGGCCTGTGTACAGGTCGGGGCAAACGGGTTTGGTCAATTCAGAAAGCGCTGGTCATGTCTGCGATGAGAGGGCGTGATCCCTCTTCCCCGCCTACTGGGAGGCCGGGGTGCGGTATGGCCTCGCGGCTAAGAGCGCCCCGTTAACAAATAANCGGTCGTGTTTAGCAGTAACCTGCCGGGAAGCGAGTCTGGTTAGCCTTGGTGGGAGACGAGCACCCAAGCTATTGTGCCACCACAGTCCCTGCCTCTGGTAGAGAAGCAAATGGTGAAGGAGATTATGAGGAATGTGTTGATGAAGATTTTTTGTCATAATAACAGATATCTGCAAAGACTTTGTAGTAAACAGCATTTCGAAGAATATGTAAAATTGTATGAACCATGACTTAGCAGTTTTCGAAGGCTCAAATGAACTTGTTGGTAGACTGAGATTTTTTATTAGTTTGCAAAGGAGTGGAAATAACTTGCACACGAACGCATATCTTGGATCGTCGAGTAACTCAGGGAAAGTGATTATATGGAATGAGTCGATTAGTTTTTGCGCATTAGCTGTCTACCATAGAGATATGCAAATATGTGATGTACAGAGTATATGTAAAGTAAATTTAATTATATTAAATAACGTGTTTTATTTTTTACCATACCCTTCTGGTTTTCTGAGACTTCATAACGAAGTGCTGTACCTGCTCGTCCATAAACCTGATATATCATTCAAGGCACAACAGCATAAGGAGGGCTACTATTTAGTTTGAAGTGCTTATGTTTAGATGCCCTTTGATGTATTTTAAAGGTAATCTGGGGTATCTTTGTAATCGATTAGCAATTTTTTGAAAATCAAAGAGAGCTGACTGATTATGAGGAGCTTAGATGTATTTTTTAAGGTCGTCTGAGGTATCTATGAAATCAATTGATATAATTTTGAAATCCGAAGAAAGTTGCATTATTCTGAGGCCATTTGATGTGTTTTAAGGTCGCCTGAAGTCTCTTTGTAATCGATTAAAATTATCTTTAAATCCACTGAGAGCTGCCCTTACGCTTAGCACTGTCATTTATTTAAAAAGTAGTGTTTGAAATCTGAAAATTATAGAGGTTTATACTAAAGATACAGATTTAATTATTTCAATGAGCATAGAAAGCAAATTATCTGTATTTTATGTGTTTTAAGTATGTGTACTGCTGACGAAAAAAAAAATTGAAACCCCAAGAAAAATTCAGATTTTTATTTTATCACACCCCATGCCATTTTAAACAAATTCTGTCACTGGTTTGCAGAAACAGTTCATTGTACTTGTAAATTTTCAGATCACACAGGTACATAAGTTGGGAGGTTGGACATACTGTTAATATCTTCTCAGTGTGATTTAGCACCCCCTCGGGCTTGGGTTCAAGATACAGGTGCTGATTCCTTTCGGAAGGGAGTCATACAGGTACAGGCTTTCCATACACACATGTGCCATGAGTCTTATGTGTGGTCTTATGAGCGTTAACATATGAAGATGCAAAATGACATTGGCATACCACTATGCCACCAGTATCCCGAAATCACTACCAGAGATGTCCTATGTACTGTCTCTCCCCACACTATGATTCCAGGAGAATTGTCAGTGTCTCTACACAGCATTGGCAGGATAAGCCCTCTCCTTGACATCGTAGTCCTCATGCATAGCATTCATCTATGTTAATTCAGAACCGAGATTCATCGCTAAACACAATGTGATGCCACTCGTCATTATTACATGTCTCCCTATTATAATACCACTCCAAATACCGTCGTCTCTGTTCTTGTGTTAACAGTAGCCCATGCATTTGATAGTGAACCCATGGTTCGACAGATACCAGTCGTCTAGACAAGGTGCAGGATATCATGGTGTGATGTATTGTGTTCTGCAACTGTCTCCTGATGGCAACGGCCAATTTATAGGGGGTGCACAATACTTGGCGCACAATAAGTTGACCCTCCGTTGGTGTATTCTTTTTTGGTCAATTCGCATGTGCGAATCGTGCTGGAAGATGCCACTGATACACGCATTTTCTAAAGGATCTCCCTTTCCTGCTACATTTCCTCCTCATTTCATCTTCATGGCTCTAAAGACATTATGGTTAAGAACCGCCTAAATTTCTACACTCCACTCTTATTTCGTTGACTAGAACCTCCACGAAATGTAATGGTGGCTTCGCGTACCAATTAGTTCCTACAGCGGGCCATTATGACAATGGAATGCCACACGTGCACGGTATGTCGACTCGGTCTTATGCAGACCCGTAATGCGGAACCTATAAAATTTGATGAAGTGCTGGTATTGCTGTATAATGCATATACGAGGCACAATTTGTTTTCGGTGACCTTCGCTTTCTGTGTTCACTGAATGAAAATCTGTACAAACCTTATAAAGCTAACGCTATAAATATGGCGTAACCGCTCATGATCTCTGGTAGCCATTCTATATGAGAAAGCATTGAAACTGAAAATTTGTTCACACTTAGATATTAAGCATATATAACCAAATTACACCCTGTGTTATTTATTTTGTCGGTCAGTGCATATAGGGTCAGTATTCTGTTTTAGCCTGAAATAATTTTGTAATCTTGCTCTAGAGGCCTACGTCGCAAACAAGCAGCGCCGATGCACTCCGACAGCCGATTCACTTTGGAAGTCAGGACAGATTATATGAATAATATACGAGAAGGGGACACCAAACATTAGGTCCTTTAAAGATTACATACATTTTTTTATTGTATTTTTCTTTTATTTTTCCCGGTTTTCAAGTTAAGGTTCCTCCAAAGAAAAGGCCACATAGAGGCGTTCACTTATGTTATGGTCAAGATCAGAGCAGTAACTTACCACAAACCGGACACACTCACTCACAAGGTGCATTATGTGGTGCCGTGTATTTTTAATACATAGCACCACATTTGGGATCCCTTTGCGGGCGCTCTTTTTATTTCACTACTTAGATTAATACACTGAAGAGTAAAAAAACTGGTACAGGCGTGCGTATGCAAATAACAGAGGTATAGAACCAATCAGAATAACGCGATGAGTCGGCAGCTAGATCGGTTACTGCTGCTACAATGGAAGGTTATCAAGATTTAAGTGAGTTTGAACGTAGTGTTATAGTCGGCGCACGAGAGATGGGAAATTGCATCTCCGAGGTAGCGATAACTTTTGGATGTTCGCGTACGAGCATTTCACGAGTGTATCGTGAATATCGGGAATCCGGTAAAACATCACATCTTCGACATCGCTGCGGCCGGAAAAAGATTGTGAAAGAACGGGACAAACGACGACTGACGAGAATCATTAAACGTGACAGACGTGCAACCCATTCTCAAATTGGGGCAGATTGGATTTTTGGACTGCCCTGCAGGATTCATGGTGTGAATTGCCTCCAGCATACCTTCAGACATTAGTCGAGTCCATGGCACGTCGTCTTGCGTCACTTCTGCGTGCTCGCTGGAAAAAAAAAAGGGGGGGGGCTACACGATATTAGGCAGGTGTACCAGTTTTTTTTGCTATTCGGTGTAAATTTGTTATGCTGGGTGGACTGAAGGAACAGCCTTTTACTACGCTGAGTGTCCCAATCAAACAATTTAATCGATCTCGCACAGCCAAGAAGTCGTTAACAAACAAACGCTGCCAGGTTCATACATATATGGACTATGCAGACATGTACTATTATTTTATGATTTTGTGAATACAAATACTAGTTCCAATTATTAGTTATAATTGAAGTTTCATGGACTTAACATGCATAAATTTGTCTATCAAAAGAAAATACTTTCTTTATTATTTTTCAGCCATAATTGGGTGATTAAAATAAACCAATTAAATATATATTTTTTACTTTAAACAAAATTGTCTCACATGTGTAATTTGAAACCCACGGTAATTAAAATTAATAGCAGGCTTAAAAAATTAAATGAGGAAGTGAATAGTGAAAATGTAATTTTAAATTTACGCAGTGAACAATTTACCAGCATTTTTAACCATATGGACAAATTGAGTGACTTGTATTCGTATTTTACTTTAGGTCCGAGATGGAGATCTGACGAACAAAGGAGGATTGATGGCTTACCGTTACAAATTCGCACCAAATGCCCTTGACAATGGAATTCATAATCCAGAAAATAAATGTTATTGTCGAAATGGGCACTGCTTAAAAGAAGGCCTTATAGATGTTACTGAATGTTACTATGGTAAGTTTGAACAATATTTGTAACTTTACTATCACTTAAAACAGATCAGTAGCTTTTGTTCTGTTATCACGTTTTTTTCTTACAGCGTTTCAAGAAAATCCAATTATAATAATCTAATGAATTCTAACTTTACCTTACAGGTTTTCCAATAGCGGTTTCTTATCCACACTTTTATGAGGCAGATCCATCCTTCAATCGTGAAGTCAATGGATGCAGCCCTGACCCAGCAAAACATGAAACATATTTTTATGTCGAACCGGTGAGTAACATACACTGACAAAAAAATTTTGTTAGTGGCTACAAAGATTGTTTGGTTGATGCCTTCCAAGGAGAATTTTTGTTTTGGTAAAAAACATTGTGGTGCCCAATAACACTTATATTGACTAATACTGAAACTATTTTGTGCTCAATAACATATTTGTTTATTGAAATTACGTTTATTTGCTGCCACAAAATATTTAGTTGGCAGCAAGATCATTCATTTTATCCGCAGTAAAACATTTTGCTGCGACTGCAAAACTACATCCGTTATATTCTGCGCGTGCGCTCTGGCATATGTATTCGAAGTGGCCACCTTCTGTATTGCCACGACGCTATATTTGTCTGTTTTCAGTTCTTTGCATCAGGTTACGAACTAACTTATGAGGGATATTCTTAAGCACTTGTGAACGAATTATATTATACCTATGTTGCACGTAAGGAAATGTAACACGTAAATGGTTCCAGGAAATTACCTTTCCATGAGGTGAAGTGTGCGCCACTTATTATAATTCTGTAATACATATGCTGAAGGGAATGTTATCGAGCAAGGTAACGTAATGGTAATACGTTGAGCTTGCAGTTAAGAGATCCGAGGTTCGAACCTCACTCGTGACGGCTTTTAATATGGTGTTCAATAACTTTTAGACCATTTTTACATATGAAAGCCCACAACACACAAAACATCTTTGTGAACCTCACTAACCAGTATTGCTGCTAATATCATAACATTTTCGCTGCGACTAACGAACACATTATTGCCTACAAACATACTGCATTTATTGGTGAGCACGAACGTAATTTTATAGGTCCACTAAATACGGGAATGACGAAATATGTTGTTGGCACCACAAAATCTTTTGTCAAGTTTATATTGATAAAAGAATTTTGTGGTTGCCAACAAAATTATTTCGGTCGTCACAATTTCTTTTTTCAGTGAAGTTCTAGAATTTCTAAATGATATTAGTCACTTAAACAGAAATAATGAAATTCTTTTCAAAATTTTACACGGGGATATATTATTTTACTGTATTCTTTCCGAAAGATACAATAAGTTCACATAAATAGTTCATAGTAAATATATGTTAACGATTTTAGTTGTTAATAAAATAGAAATAGTAATTCGAAATAACGTGACAAAACAGAATAAGAAAATTATCACTTAATCACTTATATACATAGTTTAATACAATAAAGTATAGTCAAGAATAAAGTAAATATATATTCTTGTAATGGCCCAAATAAGTCCCCAACAATGTTAACAGCATAATGAAATTCCCATTACACTTTCAATTAGCATTCTCGTTAGCGTTCTCTAGTAGTAGTTGTTGTAGTAGTAGTAGTAGTAGTAGTAGTAGTAGTAGTAGTAGTAGTAGTAGTAGTAGTAGCATACATATTGCCTGTGGTTCTACCCTAGAATTTTCCCATTGCAAATTTCCTTAAATAAATCTATATAAAATTTTATTGGGTGAATATACGAAACGTTAATTTGTAACATCATATAAATAAACTGAATATAAATATATAAAATTATGTATTTAGAGAGATAAAATATATATAGTGTTTATTCAAATGCAGAAAGTACATTACCAAAAATATGCTATCACGTTATTTAAAATTCTCATATCATCATAAGTTACTTGTAAATAAAGAAAATTGGATACAAATATGTAAACCTAAAAAAATCAAACACTGAACTGTATTTGAAAACATTCATCAGTTAGAAACAAGCATCACATTCGTAGAAAGTGTTTACGTTGGTTTTGAAAAATAAAATGATACCTTGAGATATGAAATTGTGAAAGTATCTAATAAGCCCACTTTACCCAACCTATAAATGCGAACATTGTATATTGCATACTCCAAGACTTAAATTAAAAGGAAACATGTGTTCACAAGATGTAAAAGCAGAGGGAATTTCTACAATATATTGTTACGATTTTTCAAAATCAGTGGACTCGGCCAGCTTCTTTAAGGGATTAAGGAGTTAATTAAATAAAAACGGAAATAATATTTCCTGATTTATTCATAAACAAAAAAGTCTTTACTTAATGTCTCGACAATAATATTAATCACTTGCTATTTACTATTGACATTTTCATAATTGTCCACAACCTCACAAAAATTAACACAATCAAATAACTCAATCAGCCACTATACCCCGTTTGTCAATGTCTATTAAATAATTATTAGAAATCATATATTTTATATGAGTTGCAGCATTTAAAATAAAGCCTTTATTACTCGGCCTTGTTTCAGTTCAGATACCACCAGTTTTTACTGTCCAGAATGTTATGGAGTCCCCGGAGCACTCCCGTTCATAGCTGCACACTTCTTGTAGGTTAACTAGCCCTCCACAGTTCTCTCGCGCTCTTGTCTGTCATCGCTGCACACACACACTAGTCCGCCACAGTCGCCTTTACCTTCCCCGCCTATCATGTTTTTCATTTACCACTCGTTGCATTTCACCAGGTAATATCAAAATCTGCTGATAATCCGGCTGCGGTGGCATTTATAGTGGCAGGTATAATGGTCCAGAATATTCTGCAAATGTCGGGTTGCCCCGAGGGTGGGGACTACCAGAAAGTAAATTCAATAATTTTCTGCCAACTTCTCCAGAAAGGAGATGGGGGTGATGAAGTCAACCCGGTCGCCATTACATCGCATGGCAGGCGATGTAACAGCGATCGAGCTGTGGTGACTTATACCCCCTACTAAGGCGGAATGTCCGAATGTGCCCTGTGCCCGTCATAGGGTCCACACATAACACTGCCCTCTCCTCGAGTCTGTTCATACCAAACAGACTCTTCAACTTCTGGACCTTAATATGGTATGCTCCTGTCATATCGTGTTTTCATTCTGCCACTGTTCATTTTAAGGTGCTGCCAGGCAAATTCATGGATGTCCACTGACCTCTGATGAAGTTAACTTGCATATTCTGGGGTGGCTGCTTCTTCTTCCACTTGACTTCCGAACAGGTCACCAGGGAGGCGGAGCTATCTCCCGATCAGAAATCTTAAATGTGTTACCCTTGTTGACTCATCGAATGCCGAACGATATGCTACGAGAAATAAGGGTACCTTTGAGTCCCAATTATTCTGGTTTCATTTTACGAATATCTCCAGTTACTGTTCCAGGGTACAGTTTAACCTTTTTTCTATGTCATCCAACTGAGTGAGTAACGCTATGGTGCCAGTTTTTTTCATTCATAAATTCTCATTGCGTCTTGGAAAACAGGGGATTCAGAATTTCGTCCTGGATCAGAATGAAGCTCTAGTGGCATTCTAAACCTGTAGAAATGCCCAATAAGTGCATCAGCTACCATGCCTTCCTCTTGGTTTGGAACTGGTATGACCTAACCCCATCTGTGAAGTAGCTTTGTGCTTGCAGATAGGAACCGATTCCCACTCTCAGTGGCTGGTGCCTATCTCACTAGCATCTGTATCTAGAATGAATTCACCATCACTAATCGGGAAGGCCAGCACTGTGAAAGATATCACAATTTCCTCTAGTCTATCAAAAGTAATTATGCAATCAGGGGTTTTTAGCCTAGGTCAATTTATGCAGTGGCTTGCTGATCGTGGCGAACCTGGGCACAAATCGACGGTATGGAGAACATAAGCCCAGGAAACTTCGTGCTTCAGTTTTGTCATTTGGTGGATGCCAATCTCTTAATAGTCTTATTCGCATGGTCTGATTCTATCACATGAGCTGACACAACATGGCTCAAGAAATGTATTTTCTTTTGGAAAAGGATACATTTATCGAGAATTAATTTCAGGTTGGCTATGACGATTTTCTAAAACACAGATCTAGGCATTTAAGGTGCTATTTAAATATCCTTCCTGTGACCACTGTGTCGTCTAGGTACATCTGACAAATGTAAAAAGTGTAGGTCTATCCCCATCAGTTCAAAGGTTGCAGGGACATTATATAGCCACAAGGACATGACCTAGAATGGCCAGGTTCCTTTTCCTTAGACACAAAATTCAGTGTTTTCCTGGTTTTCTGGGGTTAATTCGCATTGAAATTACCTGATCTTTATGTCCAAAGAATAAAACAACTGTGGACCTACTAGGCTGTTCAGTGTGTCATGTATACTTGGGAGTGGATAAGACTATTTCTTGGTCCTATAATTAAGTTGGTAGTAATTAACAGCAAATCTCGTAGAGCTGATCTTTCTTTTAAACAAGCACAATGTGAGAATGCCATAGGCTGACTGATGGTGCTATCACATCACAACTCCTTAATATCTTTCAGAATACCTCCAACTCCTTCATGTGAAGGGAACAGTAGTAGTTTTATAAATACTTTAGCATCTGGCACCCCTTATGTCGATGTGATGGCTTGCAATATTAGTTCTGCCAAGGTAATTTGGTTCACAGGAGAAAGCATTCCTATTGCCCTGTAGTAATTCTGAGACAGCTATCTCTTGTCACCAGCTGACATTTTCTCTTGTTCTTGTTATCAATTCCCCCAGATCATCTGGTAGAAAACATTCGGTATTTCGTGGTATCTTAGCTGCAGGAACATTTGTAAGTACCTCTGAGACTTGCCTGCAAACCCATATTATGGCTCCCTCCTCAAGATGGATAGCTCTGTGAGATAAATTAATCATCCTTACTGGGAAACTGTCTGAGTTTGAAGATACCAAAGTATTTGCTAAAATCACAGCTTTTGGTAGAATGCCTCCTTTCTGGACTGGTTCGATTGTGCCCAACTACCTGACAAATTTTCACTGGCATCTGCCTGGAATAACAATTTCGGTAGAGGTATAGAGTATAGTTGACTGACGATACACTACCAGGCAGCTCATTGGCAAAGATAAATTTCGTCATATTTATACTACCAACTCGGTATTACATGACTGCAGCACACCCAGTCCGGTATCGATACAGCCCCTCAGCTTGCATAACACATCAAGTCCGAAAAGGCATTCGTTCTATATTTCTGATATGTTAATATTGTGCTCTATGCTGAGGTTACCAAGATTTCAGAGCACCCTTCTCTTACCTCAGAATGGTGTGGTCTCACCAATTACTGTAGTCAAATAGCAGTTTCCCATGCCCTCATCGGACGATCACTGGGAGAAAGGCCCGACGATGTTTAGTTTTACAACTGTTATATTCGTCCCTGTGTCAATGACAATCTGACAAAAAACATCGTTCAGATTCCTCTCCACCAATACAGCATCCATGTTCTGTTTCATCGAATGTACCCACAATAAAATTGAGGTATTCCCTCCAGTAATCATTACTCTTTGCCCCTCAAGATCGATTATTAAAATTTTCCCTAAGGTGCACTCTCGCATGCCCCTCGATATCTGATTTCCGAGTACCGTTGCTGATATTGAAGGCAGTTGACTCTTAGGTGACCCGACTTTCCATGTGACCAACACTCAGGCCTTTTGGGTGGGTGATGGCGACGTCCTACAGTTCATATCGTGGAAGCGATGTCCCTCATAGTCGTCTGCCATTTCTTAAGTATCCTCTTGATGATGCCATCATTGACTTCGTTCAGCATCACTGCCCATTACAGATGTCAGGGCACTAATTCATGTCTTCTAACTCCATATCTAGTGCTCAGGCCAGAGCATCCTGCATGGTGTGAGGCACAGACAGTTTTGAGCATGCCTCACCTCTGTGTCTGCGATAGCATAGAAGAAGCCGATTGTAATTACATCTTATGCCTCTTCGGGCCACCCTAGAGAGACAGGTAGGACACCGAAGATGCCCTGCAACAAATACTACAGTGGTTCCTCTGGTTACTAGGTGCAGCATTGCAGCTGATCATGGAGGGTGTGTCTCAGGTACCAGTCGTCGAAACGCAGTTCCAAGGCCGGCAAAAGTGTGGTGTACTCCAGTCGATGTCGTTCTGGCAGGGACTACTGTATGCTCAGTACAGGGCTCCTCAGTAGTACAGCCGCGAGGTAGTAAGTCCACTGCTCGTCAGTCTAAGCATTCAGAGTGGTAATGATCTCGAACTGGTGGAGGTATTCACGTCAAGACATCTGCCCATCATAAGGGGTAGACTAAATTGTGATGCCTTTACCTGCCTCTGGGTGAGGTGTACCGACACTTTTGAACTGCTGGGCCTCTTTTGCTGCGGCTGTATCGGCTGCGACCACCACCTTCTCCACACTGATCTTGTTCGTTGGGTCTCCTTTGGTCAATCCTTGCTCCTTCTATGTCGCAGTGTGTCCTTTTCTCTAATGCTGAAGGAATTCCTGCAATTATTTCTTGAGAGTTCTTACATTCCCTCTTATTTTTTGCTCAACATTGTCCCCTCTATTGTTTACATTTTTCATGCTTCCGCTCACAATGTCAACTTCCTTGTCCACACAGTCTGTTTTATTATTCATTATCTCGTTAATACCTTATATCTGTCGGTCTACATTTTCATTTACACTGTCTATTTTCTTGACCAGTTTGTCGATCACTTCGCTCACGCAATCTGTTTTTGTCTACCAGTTCACTAACGATAATAATTTGACTATTTACAGATTCACTTACACTACTAATTAGTGTCTACATTATCATTAATGCTACCTACAACACTATTTAATCTACTTGTTTCCTATACTTATTTGGCCACATGGACTTTCCATTAAAGCACACAGTGATTTCATATATGCCACCCTTTTCCTTGTTGTCATTCAAGGCGAAACCATCCTAATTATGTAGCCTAGTGCTATAATAATATAGTAAGTATATCTTAACAATTATTAAAAACCTTCTATGTGGCAGTAAATAGGAAATGGGGCTCCGAGGATAAGGGTACAGGCCTGAGTTACCAAGGCGCTGTCCACCATCTTGGATAAAATCATAGCTGCAATCTTCCATTCTGTTATCTTATTTCCTTGACCTTGATATTTGCCTGCCATCTTGTTTCTGGTTTGCTATCTTGTTTCCGTCCATCATCTTGGGAGCATAATTTGTTTTTCGGCCGCCATGTTAGTTCTCTCGTCTGCTAGAGTGAACCACTGGTACTCCACCAACTTAGATTCTCTCGTCATTCACTAGAGTGCCACACTTGCCGGTAATGTTGTTTATACCTGCTATAGTGTGCCACTGGCATCCGCCATATTTGTTGCCTACTAGGGACGTTGTTGTTACTCTCGCTCAGTTGCCAATTTAGGTTCTCTCATCGTCTGCTAGTGTGTGCCACTGTTGTCTGCTATGTTTGTTTATGACAGCTAGAGGCTGCTTGATTACTCACCTTTGTTCGAACTGTCCATTTTTTATTCGGGATTTGACCACCAGGAGCACTGCCATTTTCTATTTAATTTCCGGAGATCAAAATATTGTTTGGAAGAGGGTACGATCGCAGTGCCGAACCCTAGGTCGGAATGCAGGCGCCTTAGACCACTTAGCTTAGTTTTAAATGTTGTATACACATAGGAACACAATCACGTCTTTCATTATCATTCGGAAAAGATTTTGTAATTAGTTTTATTGCAACTATTATGTGCCTCAAGGTGGACAAGTCTCGACGAAACTGTTATGATAAACATATAACTGTCATGGCAGTATATATGATCCTATTTTATTATAAAGTATTTAATCATGATTTATTTCATTTGAATTATATTGAAAAAAAATTCAAGTGTTAGTTATGTCTGAGGAGGTGGGAAAGGAGGAGAAATTTGTTTTGTTCATCTGTATAGGTTGTGTTAAGTCGCATAAAATATTTTTTAGTGCCAATTAAAAACTGTAAGATCAAAAATTACAAAGTAATGTAAATAATTTGTCTCGCATTAAAATTATATCTGCATATAACAACTTGGTAAAAATTAAGCAAATGCAACTGGATAATAAGAATGCAGAGCATGTAATAAGTATTTACGCACTTGAACCAGGCAGATATTAATATCTCAACCTACTAATCTCAGTAACACTCATGAAACTATAAGAAATTATGTTGCAAACATTATTTTGCCATAGGTAGGCCAAGTGTGACAAACCTCGACAATTCAAATCAATTGTAACAAGGCAAACACAACGATACGTGACCACGAGATGAATTCAGTGTTCCTCATAGTGAATGATCTTACTAACCTTGCCAAACTAGACGAACGAAGATAACAGTAAAGTTAAATAAAAAATATTTGGACATGGGACGCATGGTTTAAAATATACTAGTAAAAAAACAAACTCCGCCTTGTGTCTTGTGTACCCCAAAAATAAGGGTCAAATTCAAATGAAAAAATTATATTATTAAAACATATTTTATAGAATATAATTTGTGTGAGTAAGAGGGAATTTATAGGGTGAAGCTACAAATATTCAAGCATTTTGTATACGAAGCTGAGTTTTCGAGATATAGGTAAACATATGAAATCAGTCCTGTCTACTACCACAGATTGACCATACCGGCATTCGTTACTCATACTGACACGAATATTTGGATTAACATAATATTTACAAGAGAAATACTTAACATACAACATACTAAAAATTATATATTTATTTTTATTACTATGTTTAGTCTTAATATTGTTATTTATAATGTTAGGCCTATGAAACCCTATAAAATTAATCAGCTCTTCGCACGTATATCAATTATGCTCATTTAAAGTACGATATATCTCTCCCAAAAAATATTTGTGTTTTATGTATTACGTTTATGTTGTATGAACACATGTGACATGTATTTACATCTTCTTAGTGGCAGCTATAAAAACCAGACTTTCGAACAGCACCAAGCTGCTACTGTGCTCTCTGCTAAATTATAATTTGAAGAGGCATTTCACTGTCTGCACAAACAGACCTTCATCTTCTAAGAAACCATGCATAACATCAGAATTTTTGGTTATTCTTTCTACACTGAAGGGCCAAAAAAACTGGCACACCTGCCTAAATCGTGTAGCACCCCCCCCCCC